>JADRCO010002266.1:0-14453 GCA_021464525.1 Rhizophagus sp. LPA8_4_AMF | reverse complement strand
GACCGAAAAAAAGGGTGTGATTATAAAAAAAGTCATATGTTGTGACTATAGAGGAGGTTTTTTTAATATGTTTATTAGTACATTAGGCTAAAATATAGTGTGCTTATAAAGGGGAATTTTATATGATGTGATTATACAGGAGGTGACTATATAGGAGGTCGACTGTATTTGTAAATTTTTAATGGTAAAACTATAATAGTTTATACGTTGTGTAATTTTAATTTTCAGGTATGCATAAAATGCTTCACATTTTTCATATTTATGCATCTGTATAAAAATAAAACTTATATAATAAACTAAAATTTTTAGGAGTGGGTGATGGATAGTCAGGGGAGGATAGTGGAATAATTTAAAGTTTTTTTCAAAAAATTTATAATTAATTAATATAATAACTTTAATAATTAAATAATTGTATATATAATTTATATATAAATTTTTTATAAAAAAAAAATTTAATTAATTTTTTTTTTTTGTTATATTCACCCCTTAAAATTAAAATTATACAATATAATTACTAAATTTTTAATAGTTTATTTTATAAATTCAGATCTAAAATTGTATAATTTATAGTAAAATTTAAAGCTTCGTATGAGCTGAGCCAGCTTGCAAGCTGGCTCAAGCTTTTCAAGTTAAGCCAAGCCGAGCTACATTTAAAATGGCTTGATGACTCACGAGCCAGCTTGAAAAAAGCTTAAGCTAGCAATGGGCTTAACTCAAAAAGCTTGAGCCAGAATTTATTCAGCTCGAGCCAGCTTAAGCTGGCTTGCGAGCTAATCGAGCTATCATATAAAAATGTTGTAAAACGTTTTTGTATAATAATATATCTAAAAAAATGTTGCAAAACATTTTTTGTATAATATTATATAAATAAAACGTTTTGCAACATTTTTTTTTGATACTTTAACAAAAAACAGTGCAAAACTATTTTTTGTATAATATTATATTAAAAAAACATTTTGCAACATTTTTTTCTGATACTTTAACAAAAAATGTTGCGAAACATTTTTTTGTATAATGTTATATTAAAAAAAACGTTTCGCAACTTTTTTTTGATACTTTAACAAAAAATGTTGCAAAACCATTTTTTGTTTAATAATCTATTGAAAAAACGTTTCACAACATTTTTTCCGATATTTAACAAAAAATGTTGCGAAATATTTTTTTGTATAATATCATATTAAAAAAAAACGTTTTGCAACATTTTTTTTGATACTTTAACAAAAAATGTTGTGAAACTGTTTTTTGTTTAATAATATATCAAAAAAACGTTTTGCAATGTTTTTTTGATATTTTAATAAAAATGTTGCAAACCGTTTTCTGAAGATAAAACTCGAGCCAACTTGAGCCAGCTTGAGCCTAGTTTAGCTCGAGCCAGGATTTTTCAAGGCTTAACTCAGTTCACTTTAGCTCGAACTGAGATTTTTATGGCTTAGCTCACTCCAGTTTGAGCCTGAATTTTTTTTTTTGAGCTAAACTGAACCAGACTGTGGCTCAGCTCAACCCGGCTCATGCAGAGCTTTAGTAAAATTTGAACTTATAGGATGACTTTGTATAAAGCTTCTAATAAAAATTAAATGTATAAAGTTATAATAAAATTTTAAATTTGGATCTGAATTATTTATGTATTCTTTAGGATCCTGTATTACATATGCATTTATTCTTAAAATACTATTCAAACTGCTTTGCAATTAGTATTTTTACCAATAATTATTATTTAATAAAAGTATTTTAAAATATTTTGATATTTACAGTAATAATTAAAATTAAATAATATATTAATAAATCAAATAATACAAAATTCTTCTAATAATATATATAAGTTATAATGAATTTTTAATCAAAATCACTTTTTTTGTTAAAATTAATTTTTGCTAATAACTTAGTATTCAATAAACTAATTTTAATGATTTTTTTTTAAATTGTAAAGCTTAATAAGAGTAAGATCCTGCTTATTTCTAATAAAGGTCTCCATAAAAATTTTAACTTTTATATGTAATTTTACTTTACTTTTTCTTACAATTCTATTGGTTAATTGATCTAAAAAGGAAAAAATCAAAATAATGCAGTGTAACATTATAATTTATTTATATATAGTAGGATCTTTAAAGTAGTTTACATATAAATTTTACCTTAAGCTTACTAATACCTTTATTAGAAGTAAGCAGAATCCCATAAGAGTTATAAAATAAAAAAAGATTTGTTAAAATTAAATAACTAAATGCTAATAAAAAAAATAGTAGTATAAAAAACATAACTTATAATTTATTTTAAAAATATTCAATTTTATTTTTATTTAAAGATTTAAAAATAATATGCATTATATAATAATTTTTCATTGATTAACATGACAAATTTTATGTTATATATATAGTAACACTAATTTTTATACAATTTGAAAAATGCCATATAAAGTTGTAAATAAATATTTATATTTTTGCTAATATGTGATTTTTAAGTAAAAATATGTATATGCTATAAAATAGGATTATGTATAAAAATTATTATAAGTAATATTAAAGTACCATATATACAGGCAGTGATCAAAATTATCCAGCCAGTTTATTTTGCTAAAATTATGTAGATCATTACATGTAACATATAATTTTGTACTTATAATCATAATGAATAAATCTTTAAACTTCATATTTTTAGAATTTTTTAAAATTATGACCCTACCTATTACATAAATTTTGTAATTTGCGAAACCAGAAATTTAGAAAATTCAAAATACTGTAATTTAATCAATATTAACCCAATCAACATGAATTTACCACCATTTGAATCGTCTTAATGAGACAAATCTAATGAACTAAATATCATGAAAATACAATCACTAGATCAAAATATATCATAGTAAACATCTAAACTTCTTAAAGTGTAATAACATGATGAATATCGGCCCTATGAAAATAAAATTATTATCATTCGATTCCTCTCAATAAGATGAATCTTATGAATCTAAAATTGTGAAAATCCAATTACAGAGTAACGAAATATCCTTAGTATATTGTTTTAAAATTTAAAAATTTGCGAAACTACACAAATTCAACAAACTAATATAACTTGCATAATATAACATATGCACAATGCCTATATTTAACATTATTTTATAAAACTTATTCAATATTATGCTTAAATACATTAAATTTTTCAATAAAAAACATTTAAAAAGTATGTCAAAGATGCATAAAAGATATTCCTTTGAAATATTATAAAAATTGAACAAATAACATATCCCATAGAATTAAAGTGCTATTGTTGCAAATAGAGATATAATTTATTATAGAATTTTTATTTAATTTAATAAATAAAGATATATTGAGTTTATTTAACTTAAATTTTTATTTTCAATATATTATATATTTATGAATTTTTACACTTTGAAAAGTGGCTGGATAATATTAATTGCCAACTGTATAGTACATAAAAAAATTTTTTAGTGTGAATTCTGCATTTATATATATATAAATATTTTTAACAACTATATATTATATGGGTTTATACATATTTTAAAAGATAATATGTATAGAATTTTAATATTTTTTATATTAGTAAATTTGTTTTATTAAAAGATTTTAAAAATATATTATTTTAGAATAAATATGTATCTTCCTTCTCTGTATAATGCTTAATTCTAATGAATCTTAATATACAAACTTTTTTTAAATAATATATAGTATATATATTTTTACCTACTCTGACTTATTTGATAAAACATTTTTTTTAGTTTTTTTTTTGCTAAATCATATAATGCATTTAATTTCTCAAATGATTAACATAACAAATTTCCTTTTTGAGTTAAAAGTAAGATTTAAATATTATATATATAAAGGATTTATTCATTATTTTATACTTGTCAGTAGGGTTCCGCAATTTGATTTGACATTTGACATTTGATTTGAATTCGATTCGAATTTGACAAATTCAAATCAGCTTAATTTAATTTGATTTGAATTTGATTTGATTTGAAAATTGTTTAATTTAATTGGTCAATTTGACAAATATTTGATATTTGATTTGAATTTGATTTGAATCTAATTTGATTTGACAAATTCAAATTAGCTTTATATTTGATTTGATTCGATTTTGAGGAACCCTACTTGTCAGTAATTTAATATTAATAAAGTTATTATAATTTAAAATTTTATATTATTTTAATTATTTAAAATATATAATTTGGATTATTCTTTAATTTTAACTTTTAAGTCTTTTAGACTAAAATATTTTAATCTTTAAATTTTAATTTTAATTTCATTATTAGTAAAATTAGTAATATAAAAATTATTATTTAATTAAATAAAATTATGCAAATTTTTATAGACCAATATTTTATTAAATATAATAATAATATTATATATAATTGATAATTTGATATAATAAGATAAAGTAAAAAAAAAAAATGAAATTTATAGAAAGTTAAATAAATTAAATATAAAGTTTATTTATTGAATATGAAATTATATTAGTTACAGAACTCTTTATTGATTGGTAAAAATGGCCACTACGTGGCCCATCTTCATCCAATCATTTGGTCCTGTAATTGATATATCTACTTTTTATTTAATAAATATATAAAAATAATTTATAAAGAATACATTATTATATTTATAGTATTAAATATTATTAATATTTTATTTATTAGTATTTATAAAATTTTCTTATTGAAATAAAGTTTTTTAAATTATTAAAAGATTTTATAAAACTGACATACTTATAATAATTATAATAAAATAATATACTTTACATAGTATATATAGTTAACTTTTAAATTTATTATAATTTTATAGTAAAAAATTAATTGGTAGATTCAATATTATATAACAAGAAATTTTTAATCTATGTAATTACAAGTTTATTATATTTAACTTTTTTATGTTTTCAAAAATATTATTTTTAATAATAATTTTAAAAGATTTTATTCAAAAGAGTATTTATTATTGAAAATATTAAAGTTTTGAACTTTTAATTAAACATTATACTTTTTAAACTATTTGCCTAATTGCAAAACAATAGAGGTTCTAATTTCTAAACTAATTTCAGAGACAGTATAATATCAAACTGTATAACAATTTTTCCGAGCTAAGGATATCTTTTCCCGATCTCGTTAGACAAATAATGGCCAATCAATGATTACGAAGAGAAATCGAGACATTATACTGTATAAACAAATCTAAAATAAATAAACATTATATAATAGGAATTTTGGGAATTACGATAAAACATGGGTCAATCTAACTCTCAACGAGAGGAAAAAAAATTTACAGTACAAAATTTAAATTAAAGCGCCCAGGACTTATTGTTATTGCGATAATCAAAAGTAAAGATTTTTTGAGTCAAGTTGAATAACAAAAAAAAAAAATTTTAAGAATGCACGTTGCGCATTTCAAAGAATCTGTAAAACGGATGATTGTCATTATCAACATACTTTCACAATTTGTATAATCATTGATTCTCTTTTCAACATAAATTTGCATATACATTGCAAAAAATAGCATGATTATCATCCTAAACGCGTAAATGCTATATCCTTATATCTTATATAAACCGGGTTTTTCTCTCTTGTAAAAAAAAAAAAAAAAAATTTTTATCGAATAAGTAAAAATAAAGATATTTACATTGTATATATTGTAAATTTATATATATAAAAAAAAAAGAAATGAAAACTTTAGAAATTGCAACAGATGAGTTGTTAAATAAAGAAAACCAATATGAAGAATCACCAAAACCCTTTGACTTCCCATCATTAATTAATAATGGTTTTGATCTTGAACGTCGCGGATCAAACGATTCGAATTTTTCTCTTCGTCCAAGTTATAAGCAAAAGTAAAGGATTTTTTTTTTCTACAGTAACGCATAAGTACTACAACACACTTTCTATTCATTTGATTTTGTCAAACATTCTAATGATATTAAATTTGATAGATTTAAAACTTCCGTTGCGAAACCACTCATTCAGCAAATTTTAAATCAAAGGTTAAATAATGCGTTATATGATAAGGATCAAGCTCCAGGTTGGGCTCATGAAATTTCTCAAGAAATAAAACAAAAATTATTAGGTAAGAATATAACATGATTATATACATTACATCGATAATAAATGACAAGGGATATTACATAATTTTAATAGATTTAGAATTGGCTCGATATAAATATATCGTTAACGTAACAATTATGGAGAATAAATGTGCTGGGGCAAGGTAAATTTATCGATTTTACCAATCTTACCAAAAACTAAATTAAAAAGTATTTTTCAAATATTTAAGAATCCAATGTTCTTGTGCTTGGGATATGGATACTGACAATGTTGCACATGAAATTTTCAAGAATGTAAGTAATATAATTATTATAATTATGTATCACGTGGATCTAACAAATTTTACTATTTAGGATTCCATTGTATGTACAATCATGGCGTTTGGCGTTTGTTTCTATTGAAATTATTCCTTTTGGGTCGCATGAGTAAGTGTGAAAAAAAATATATTTTTATTAATAAAAAAGATTATATATGTGATAAATTACAAATGTGAGAATATAATGATTTAAACTATCGATAATCTATTTTAAAGTTGTAAACATAATTAATAAAATAAGAAATAAGTTATATAACAAAAAAATTATGAAACTACAAAATGTGAGAATATAATGATTTAAACTATTGATATCTTCTAAATATATGAAACTACAAGTAAAACTCGAACTTTTTGAAGCAATTTTCATCGGTACAACATCCTCATCACTTAAAGTATACCATCTACAACGAAGCTCGAAATTTTTGAAGCATATCTATATTAGTAGGCCAACATCCATAATAATTGTATACAAGTTTTTCTATTTTATAATATAATATAATAATAATGTATAATAAATCACAATGTTCATTTAAATTATTGAAATCTATTTCTTTGGGCAGTTTACTTTGATCAATAGAATGATACATTATTAAAAAATTTGAAATACCGAATTGATTATATTTAAAGAACTTCCCGTCAGACATTTCAATCCGGGCTGATCTCCCGTATTGATTAAAGTTCTGATTCATAATATTTATGATTATGCTGATTTCTTTGAGCGTTTTCAGCGTTTCCAGCGTGAATGTGTGAATGTATTCTATCCTGTGTTCTATTTTGTTGGTGCGCAAATTTTTTGTGTGCTATTTTTTTTTTTTTTTTTTTTTGTTTTTTTTTTTTTTGGTGGGTAAATTTTTTTTTTGTTTTTTTTTTTTTTTTTTTTTTGGGATTTTTTATTTTTTTGGGGGATTTTTTTTTTTTTTATTTATTTATTTATTTAAAATTTAAAAAGTGTGAGAGATTAAAAAGATGTGAAAAATGTGTGAAGATTTTAATTTAAAATGTGTGAAAAGCGAGAGATTAAAAGTGTTAAAATTGAGAGAGAAGTGTAAATAGAGTAAAAAGTGAAGATTTAAATTTATGAATTGAAAGGTAGGTTCAAGAGGACCGATATTTATAATTAAAAAAAAATTGAACCATTACCGATATTTTTTGATTATATCTATCATTATCACAAAATCTAAAAATCTCGTTTCTCGCGTATTTCATTCATTTCACATACGCATACATATAATCTAATCAAAGAATACGTTGAAAAAGGAAAAAGTTCTTTGTTTCGAAGGGAAAGAATGGATACAGATATTTATTGAAAAAGTCGAAAAAGTTTTCATTAACTTTCTTTTTTGAATGGGATCATTTTAGCAAGTTTGAAAGCTCCCAAAATGAAACTTAATAGCGTTTATTTATTTGATTGCATGACGTTTTACGATACTGGAAATTTTCTCACGCGATTAACATAAAAGATAAGGAATCAGGTTATTAGGCGGAAATTGCCGATATTTAGATGTTTTGGCCAAAATTAGATATTTATGTCGAATGTAACATGTGTTTTTAATACTTCGGATTACGTGCAATCCTATAATAAGGTTACAATAAATTATAAAATGATATTGATTTTTTTAGTGTTTACTCAAAGTTTGGTGTAATACATTAGGCATTTATTACGAACCGTGAGAGTTTTTTTTTTTTTCGTGATAAAAATAAAATATTTGCTGCGGTTTATCACTTTGCATGCATTCACTTCACATGAAAGATGATGGAATTAAATGGTTATTGTTAATAATCATCTGTCTACTATAAGGTATAAACCAACTCATAATTCTCAATAATTCTTCATTATTCTCATAACTTTAAAAACGGATATTCCGTAAATGTTTTATTGTTTTTGTTTGTTTCGATGATGAGGAAATCTGATCATCATATGACAGCACAAAAAATTTTTTTTCCTCTTTTCTTCTTTAATATAAATCGCATGTGACTATTACCTGCTATCATCTTTTTTTTTTGATCTATTTTTGGAAAACGTCGATTCATTGTCTTATTTTAAGGAGTATATATTAAACTTTTGAGAAAATCTATAAATAAAATAGAAGATCAAATCTTATTTAACCTTTTTTGAATTTATACATAACTCTGATAACGAATCACAATCTAGAATGGCTCATTTATGTCATTGTACAACGAGAAAAAATATATTTTTTTTTTTGTTAAGATTTATTGTTTTTCCCACTCTTTAAAGTCTATCTTTGAATTTTTCGGATCCCCCTTTTTTTTTTACTCAATTCTTATTTACAAGGTTCAAGGATAGATAGTTCTTATTACCAAATATATCCTGTTCTGTTATGTTTCAATTTAATTTTTGAAAATCATTAAAAATTATTTTTTTTTTTTAAAAAAAAAAGATTTTTTATATTTTTAAAAAATTTTTTTTTTTATATATGTATATTTATATATATATGTGAAAAATATTTTCTTCAAATGAAATTTTCAAAGAAATTAAATTTATTCGAAATCTCATCTAATAAGTTTGTGGCTTTGGGACAAGTTATTAAAAGGATGGGTGGCGTACTTAAAAAACCAACGGATAATGATAATACAGATAATACAGATAATATGGATATTATAGATAATAGCATTTCATCACCAACGATTCAATTAATTTCAACAGAACATATTGATGCAGTACTTGAATGGAGACATAGAACTTTTTGGGATTGTATAGAATGTGGATATCCAAGAACAGGTTATAGTTGGTGTCAAAATTGTGAATCTGATAGATTTGAAAAACAATTTCCACATTGGACAAGTGGTAATATTGATATTGATGATTTTATAAGGAAATCACAAAAACTAGCTCAAACTGATCGTGGTTATATGGAATGGATACCTTATGATAATTTCACTGATGTTGAATATATTACAAGTGGTGGTTATGGTGATATCTTCTCCGGTGTATGGCAAGAAGGTCCCCGATGGGCATGGGATGAAAATGATCAAACGAGAATAAGAACGGGCCCACGAAATGTTGCATTAAAAATTCTTGATAATTCACAAAATATCACTACCGATTTTCTCAACGAGGTATGATTTCCTTTATATGAAAAAAGAAAAGAAAAGAAAGTAGGGAGTTTTTATTAATAAAAAAAAAATTTTTTTTTTTTGTTATTTATTAGCTCGCATCACATTATCAATGTAATTCTGAAAGTCATGTTTTATTTTGTTATGGTATATCCAAGGATCCAATGACTAATAAATATATTCTTGTGATGGATTATGCTCAAAGTTTTTACGAATATGTGATAGAAAGATCAACAAGGATATCGTGGATGAAAAAATTGGAGATACTTTACGATATAGCGTTAGGATTAGCCATGTTACACAGGAAAAATATAGTTCATCGAAATTTTCATCCAGGAAATATATTTATAGATGCAAATTATCAAGGGTATACTTGTATTAGTGATATAGGTCAATATTATCCGCCAGATAAAGATTCTAATAGTAAAACATTATATGGAGTATTACCATACATTTCACCTGAAATCTTATTAGGTACAGATTTCACCACGGCCTCAGATATATATAGTTTTGGTATGATTATGTGGGGTATATCAACAGCACGACGACCATTTGCTGACCGTCCACACGATCAATCTCTTGCTTCTGATATTTGTAATAGTTTACGACCTAAAGCTGTAAAAGGTACACCACCATCATTTGTTAAATTAATGAAAAAATGTTGGGATCCTAACCCATCAAATCGTCCAAATGCGACAGAATTAGTTGATATTTTAGAAGGTTGGATTAAAATATTATATAATGATCATGAACCATCAGATATTCAAGAAGAATTTAATGCTGCTGAAGAATATAGAATAAATAGTACTTCAGCTCCAAATTCTCCTTCCATGTTTCATCCTCTAGCGATATATACTAGTAGACTTTTAAGTTTTTCGAACTTGAAGGTTTGGTAAAATATATTATCATCACATGTAATTCTTTTTTTTTTTTTACAAACGATCTTTTTTCTTATGTAATAATTAACAATCAATCATTGGACAATTATATTATCATTCAATCATCATGAGACTTATTATATAGAATTTATTATTAATTTGTAACAAATATATATTATGTAATTTAGGGTTTGATTTATTGTGAATAATCAATATAAATAAATGCATTATTACTAGATATAAAGTTTGAATATATGTATATATATGTTTTTTTACATCTTTTCATATGAAAACATCATTACAAAGGGTAAAAGTGGTAAAAAGTGCAAGATCACCATGCAACCCATGCATCAAAAGTGTATTAAATATGGTTTACAAAAACCTCCTGATCTTTCGATGAACTTTTTCTTTTACCAAATTTTTGCAATTAATCCTAATAAAGCAATAAAAAGAGTTCAGCCTCAAACTTAAAAATTTTCATTTTAATGTTTAAGGGAAAAAAAAAAAAAAATTTTTTCCCTAATATTATTCAAATATAAAAAAAAATTTCTCCGCTCAAAGTGATATTGGTAATACCGTCAGATTTCGAAGATAAAAAATATATATATTTGGCTTATCAAGAAAGATCGCGTGAAAATCATGAATGAAAGCTTTTGATATTATCTTTAATTTGGCGCTGTTCATTATCGAAAAGAGTCTAGAACCCCCTGAAAAAAGATCATTAGTAATTTGCAATCATTCTTTCTTTTTGTCGGGGTTTAAAATAAAATTTAAAAAGGATAAAGATTTTTTCGTGATTACGTTTACACAAAAAATCGATATAAAATGGGAGATAATTTTTTTCCATCAGAAAAAAACCGCCTTTTTAAAAAAAGAAAAATTCTTTTTTTTTCTTTTACCTTTTATAAATTACCTTCATTTTCGACATTCCTTTGTAATCATTTTTTTATAATAATGCTTTCATTTATTTCAATTACAAAGGAAAGAAGTCTATATTTGCGGATGAGGAATTTTTGCCGGTAATTTTATATTTTACGCGTTAAAATTAGTCTTATATTTTTTTTTTTCTTAATTATTAAAGATAAAAGTTTTTGTTTTCAACTTATAAAGCGTAACCACTCAATGACACGAAATTATTTTGTTTTTTAATCGCATTAATGTAACCATGTGGTATGTAAATTTAAAAAACTATTTTACTTTTTTCGGATATTTTAAAGTTATTCCCGCATTTTTTATAATAATACATTTTTTTTTTTAAATGTGATACAATAGATTTTAAAATATATAAAAAAAAATTCCCCTACAACATTTTAACGACTAATGACCCTCCATCCGATCTTTTTTTTTTTATCGTAATTTTCGTTTTTTAAAAAAAAATGTTTTTTCTTCGGAAAAAAAAATTCGGTTTCTCTGTTCTTATACTTGTTTTTACCTTCGAACCAAATTTTTATTTTTTGAACTAAATTTTAATAATTTTCAATTCCCATATTTTTTTTTTTTTTTTTTGAACATTTTTTTGGACAATTATAAATTTTTTTTGAACATTTTCTTTTTTTTAAAAAAAAAATATATATATTATTTTTTTTAAAAATAATTTGTGTAAATAATATATATTATATATATACACTTTTTTTTTTTTTTTTTAAAAAAAAAAAAAAAAAAAAAAATATTCAAAAAAAAAAAAAAAAAAAAAAAAAAAAATTTTTTTTTTTTTTTTTTCTGCGTAAATTTTTTTTCCAGTAACGTCAAATTTATTTTTTACTTGTCGTTTTTAAATTCGTTAATATTTTTCCCCATAAATTATAATCCCGGCTACAAAATTTGTTTTTACTTTTTTTTTTTTTTAAGAGTTTTTAAGCATTTAAAACACAACATCAAATTCAGGCACGAGATGAAAAATTAAATAAATAATATAAATAATAAAAAAAAAAAAAACTTTTAAATAAAAATCATAAGTGGGAAAGTGAAAAAATAAACAAATTTGATCTTAGACTTTTATTTTATGGTATTAAAAATTATGTTCTTGGCATTTATTCTTGGCATTTTTATATAAACATATATACATGATATTCTTTTGAAATTTTAAACAATAATGTAACTAAAGCTTGCGCCGTTTTATCCTATTATCAAGTATACCCCGTACGTTCTGAAAAGTTTCATTAATGTAACTTGTAGGCAAAAAGTTCTTGTAAATGCATTTTAAGCAAAAATTCTTTCGAACCGCATTTAACGCATCAATTCCATTATGAAATATACATGGATTAAGTAACTTTTGTAAACAACACATTCAACGCATTCAACGCATTCAACGCATTGGTCCTGTTAATAACTTGTAGGCAAAAGTTCTTACCAATTGACGAACCACATTTTAACGCATCAATTCCATACATGAATTATTCAACGCATTAATTCCATTAAATGACTTGTAGGCAAAAGTTCTTTGCCAAATGACGAAACCGCATTTTAACGCATCAACGCATTAGTTCCATTAATGAATAATGATTTAACTTGTTGGCAAAAGTTTTTTACCAAATGGACGAAACCGCATTTTAACGCATCAATTCCATTATGAAATATACATGATTAAGTAACTTTATAAGCAGCGCATTCAACGCATTAGTAATTAGTTCCATGTAACTTGTCGGCAAAAGTTCTTACCAAATGACGAACCGCATTTTAACGCATCAGTTATGCACACATAAGTTTTGTTTGATTGCTATTAATGAATTAACCTTTTATGGATTAGTTCTTAG
Source organism: Rhizophagus sp. LPA8_4_AMF (assembly GCA_021464525.1). Taxonomy (NCBI): domain Eukaryota; kingdom Fungi; phylum Glomeromycota; class Glomeromycetes; order Glomerales; family Glomeraceae; genus Rhizophagus; species Rhizophagus sp. LPA8_4_AMF. Next base: position 1,397 of record JADRCO010002266.1, on the reverse strand, counting down.
GGCGAAAATTTTTTTTTTTTTTACAATTTACAATTTCTTTTGTTTCTTTTACAATATTTTCGATTTTTTTCACACGTCTCAAATAATTATAGCTTAAATGTAAGATGATGTGAGGTGTGAGAAGATGCAAATACCGCATATTATTATAAACCTGCACGATACTGCAATAATACATCTTGATGATTCCCGGATCAAATGTATACACGGCGTTTAACTACCAAAGTGCCTTTATTCACATCAAATACGTAATATATACGTTATTATTATTTTATATTACAAATCTAAGATGATATTTTACTTTTTATTTAAAATTATGTAAACTATTATACCTATTCTAATTTTTTTTCTATTGTTCATCCCAAGATTATTTATTATATTAAAATAACGCATAATACCCGTTATATGTTTACCACACCTATTATAATAAATTATATTACGTAGACTAGATTCGTAGAGACTAGATTCGTAGACTATATTATCTATCTCTATATCCTCCATAGATGATAATTCAATGTTCGTAAGAAAAAAAAAAATATTGGAGATTAGTTTTTTTAATAATAATAATTATTTGATTTCATTTTTGAAAATCGAGTTGCAACCTCCATTAATTTTGCTCGTAATTGTTGAATCTCTAATTGAGAATTATTCCATTCTTTTAAATCATAATTTTCTAATTCTTCATATTTCCACATAAGCATACCTAAATCGGCCTGTAATACTCTTAATTCGGTATCCAAATAAGCTTCTTCTTGTATGACCTTTTTCTCTAATTCTTTCATATGAGATTCATTTTTCGATAAATTAATATCTTTAAACTTATGATAATATTCTATTTCATCTAATAATTTATGAATATTTTTTAAATGTTGTTCTTCTGTAATACAAACTTTTTCTCTCATATCATCAATTTGTTTTAATATTTCATTCAAATTTTTATGATATCTTTTTCTAAAATATATAGCTTGATTTTGTTTTGTGGTTATATTCATTATTAAATTTTCTATTATAATAAAATGATTTTTTGATACAGAAGTGGATTTTTTTGAATTTGAAATAAAAGATTTATCTGATTTATTTAATTTATTTGTGTAAATGGGTGATGAAAATATTGATTGTTTTATTAATACATTTTCTGTATTATGGTGTTCTTGTGTATGGGATTTATTATTATTATTATTATTATAAAGTTTTGATAAACCATATCCGCCAACAAATGTTATAATAGCCACCGAGGCAAAAATTTTTAAAGATGTTAAAGATGACATCTTTTTTTACTTCCTTTTTTCAATGTACAAGTCAATGTGAAACAGGATACGACTTTTAAACTTGTATTTTTTTTTATAAAAAGAAAAAAAAAAAAAAAAAAAAAAAAAAAAAAAAAAAAAAAAAAAAAAAAA
>JADRCO010002265.1:0-14455 GCA_021464525.1 Rhizophagus sp. LPA8_4_AMF | reverse complement strand
AAAAAAAAAAAAAAAAAAAAAATTAAAAAAAAAAATAAGAAAAAAAAAAAATAAAATAACTTACTAGTCACCACATTTCGTTTAAGATTGACCTTCTTTAAGTTAAAGTTATTATTTTTTAAAAAAAGGTCTTCTAATTTCTAAAACTCGCTTGATTTTTTTTTTTTGCTCATGTAAACTTTTTTTTATAATAAATTTTTTTCTTTTTTATTTTATTTAATTAAATTATTTAGTATTAAGAAAATTTTTTTGTGATTTTTTAAAAGGAAAAATATAGTAGCAAATCATACTAAAAATAGTTACGTAACATCAAATCAAATTTGAATTTAGATGTATCAAATTCGATCAAATTCATATTCAAATTAAACTAATCAAATCAAATCAAATATCTGATTTGAAAAATCAAATCAAATATAAATTGACCATATATTTGATTTGATTTGATTTTGCGAAATCCTAGCTGTAATCGTATTTTGACTTGCAAAATTAAAGATTTGTCAGCAATTAATTTCTTTACAATTCTAATTCAAATCCTTCTTGTTTTTGATCCTTTTCAAGTTGTTTTAAATTATCTGCAAGTTCCTTTGCAGATTGATATGGTATTTGTTGAGATGTAAAAAAAAAGTGTCAAGTTTGAAGATACTAGCTGTTACAATTTTAACAGCTAATTTTTTACATTTTTAAATTCTTTCTGAATTTTTAATATAAATTAATAGACATTTATTTGTAAATGATGTTGGTTTTTTTGCATTTTCAATTATAACATCAAAAGCAGTTTGCGAAATTTGGTTTAGATTTTTAAATTCATCATTATACTAATCTTTATCAGAATCATGACAATCTGACAATTCATTATTACCAGAATTTGCAATTAATAAAGTTTTATTAATTGTATTTTTTGCTTTTAAAGCTTTATTATTTATGCAGCTTTAAGTTGAATTTTTCATGTCTTTGGTAGAATTTTTTATAAGTGATTAAAGTAAGAAAATCTGCAAATGTAGATTGCACCAAATAAATTTTCATATGCTAAAGATATGATTGATTTTGATTAATCTGATGATTGATCTGTTTAAAATTTTTAATTCTGGCCGATTTATAAATTTGGCTCGCATTATATTAATGCTGAACTGGCTAAAATCTGCCAAATTTATTCAATTCATAGTAAAATGGCTGATACAAAAATTTATATATTTTATGCTATAGTAATTCAATCTGAAAAAACTCTCTATTACATAAAAAAGTATTATTTAAACTATAATTTTACAGAAAGATATTAATTCAATTTTTTTTTCTATTCATTTGAAATCATATGATAAAAAGTGGTGTCTTTAGATTGCATGCACCATATTAGATTTATAATTTACCAATTATATAATAGATAAATTAAGGTATAGATCTTCATTCTGCTATACAATTTTATTTAAAATCTAATTAATTACATTAAATAAGCAAATAAAATTTTATATAAAAGGTAAATTTTACTGTATTATTAAATAACTTTAAAATTACATATTGTTAAATACTTAAATAATATTTACTTTTCATTAATAAGTTGCATTTAAAGGCTATAGCTAAAAAAAAAATAGGAAAAGTTAAATCAATAGAAAATTTTTATATAATTATTATGTTATTAAAAAAAGTATTAAAATAAATAGATTAAGGTTTAAAAAATAAAAGTTTATTAAAATTCATAATGTATTATTCAGAAAAAAATAATGTTATATTAGAATTATAATTATAGTAATTAAATTTTATTAAGTCAGTTAAAAATCTGATGATTAATATAATACTTAATTTATTATATATAAAAGAAATATCTAGTTATTAGAATACAAAAAATTTGCAAGTTTATATTTTTTATATTTATATATGAATCTATAGAAATTAATTTTATGATTTTGTAATTTTAAAAATTTCAAATCTTTGTCTTTATTTAGCAATTAATTTTAAATACAATTAGTATTAGAAATTATTTTAGTATTTTGCATAATTTACAATGAGTTTATTAGTATTTTTTTTAAAAAAAAAATTTTGTAAACTATTATGAAACATTAGAAGTTCAAATATTATATATTATTTATACTAATAAATTCTATAGTATAGCTTTGAAAAAAAATATGAACTTCTATTTCTTTTATATTATGGCATAAAGTTTTTTTAATAAAAAAGTATTTATGAATAAAGAACCTAAATGCTAGATGATTGAAATCATTGATAATAACAAAATTTTTTAAAGGCATGAAGAAAGAAGTTGGCTTAAATTTAGTTCTAAATTATATTTTTGATAGGAGGTTAATAAATATTTATAGGTTAAATTATTGATATCAAAATTCATACCATAAATTTCTTTATTTAACATATTCATAATCAAAGGATTTGGTAAGAATTTGCACATAACGTGATATACCGTAACTAAACCATTTGTATTATAAAAAAAGAAATCATGATCGTAATCATCATCGCTCCAGGAAGCAGAATTTATAAAACTACCTTGTAAAATAATCATTTTACAAGTCACATGAATTATATTGTTGTCAAATTGAGAAAAAAACCGTAAAACTTGGGGCGGAACGGGGATAAAATTATTCATATTTGATGTGTGCAAGATAAAAAATTTATCGGTTTGAGTTAATGGGGTTAACGAAAGTAGGATATTATTACAGGTTTTACAGCCTTATTGGTAACGAGAAAATAATCTAATTTATCTACAGTATTACCGTAAATAAATAGATTAAGAAATTTATTGGATTTTTTTTGATGTTCAAAAATCACAAAGGTTACTTTAATAATTGTCAAAGACTGCGCACTTTTGAGAAAAATTTAGAGAATAAAAACGTAAATCAACTCTATTTATAAATCAAATATCTTTAACTCAGGGTTGGCGCAGGATACCATTTAACTAAACAAAAATGTTTTGAAGAAATAAAGAATAATTCTTTTTTTTTTTAAAAAAGGAATTTTCGATAATTTCTCATGTTTTTTTTATTTTTTTTTTTTATTTAGTTTGACTCAGGGAAAAATGACTTAGGATCATATGATTGGCGTGTACTACAAGTAGTTCATTACAAGAAGTTTTACAAGTTAAATTAAAAAAAATTCTTTCTCTAAACAATCATTTATAAGTCATACTTTACTCGTTATGTATCAGATAAGTTAAGCAAATCTATTATTTAATTTATTTTATACTTAAGGAGGGGAGTGTTATGATTTAATTAAATAACATTTTTCGCCTATATAAAATAATCATGGGTTTAACGTCAAATATCGTTATCATTCAAATTGAAAATTCTGAATTTGGTAATATTAATTTCTGAAGTATACCGATATTATTTAAAAAAAATTTTTTTATCCGAATTTCTGAATATCTATTATTTTAAAAAATTTTTATCCAAAATCAAATTCCGAGAATAGCGGTTTTATATATTATAACTCTTTATTTTAATCCAATATAGGTAATCATTCAATGAGAAGATTTTAACAAAGCAAAAAATACTTAGATTGACTTTGTGTCACATTAATTGGCTGAAATTTACATTACTTTGGCGCAGAAAGCGCTAACGATATCATTAAAATTTACATATTTTATTATATATTTAAAGTTCAAGAAGAGCTGAAATAACTTTGTAAACATCCCTTTTCGTCGTTACCCAGGCCATATTCCTTTGTTTATAATTGCAAGAAACTTTATAACGAATTTGTATTGATCTAAAAATAATTTAAAAAAAATTCCCAAGATACAAAGTCACGCGCGAATGATAATAATGTATCTTTCATTCTATTAATAGGGTTTAATAAAAAAATTTTTTTTGCTCAATATTTATTCATTACGGAATATAATTATTTCCATTAATAGTTGTCAAATAATTTTACTGTATATACACTTAAAAAAAAAAAAATCTGTAATTCCGGAGAATTTCTTTATATGTACTATCATACACAAATCACATGTGTTATTGTTTATTCCCGGTAATCATAGAAGAATTTAAGAATTTTCCAGATTTTATAATTAGAATAGTGTTCGGAATATTCTCCGCGGTGGTCATTCTATAAATTTGTAGATCCGATCCAATTAGAATAAATTTTATGGTTATGGTACAGATTGTGCTTTCCAGGCGAAATTAAAATTTAGCTAAAGTAGGATTGACCTTACTAATTATAAAAACCATCAAAGTTAACGACATTCATCTCAATCGTGTTAGTTCAATAAGAATGTTCATACTGATCATAAAATTTTTTTTTTTTATGAAAGTCTCATACAATTAAGCGATCTGAATCCCGTTATAACACAAACCCTGAGATCAGCCATACTAGACTTAGGAATATATCAAAATCATAATCCCGATAATTCAAATTCCTGGAATTTAATTATTCCTGACATTTATTACCCCAATATTCATTATCTTGATACTCATTATCCCGAAGGATTATCTGTGAAATATTATAATAATCATAATTGTTTCATAAAAGATTGATGTATTATAAAAATTAATTTTTATAAAATTATTTGCGAAATATATATAAAATTAAAAAAAAAAGATAATGTGTCGGGATAGTGAGTGTCGGGATAATGAGAGTATGGGATAATTAAGTTTCGGAATTTGAATTTTCTGTCAAGATTGTGAGCGTCGGGGTTTTGAATGTTTCTACTTTAAAGGGGTTAGAAGTTAGAACCAGTTGATCCTAGAAGCACTTAATAATGATTCTACAGTTAAACGCTTAGAAATAAGACGAAATAATTTCAACATTCATTTCATTATTATCGCAGTAAAAACAAGCTGTAATTTCTTCGAGTCACGGCGAGAATACAAACTGAAGGTTCTTAGTGCTTTTTAAAATTACTTTTTATATAACGTTAAATTATACTAAGTTGCTAGTTGCGAATTCATAAACATAAATAATTATATAAAAAACGAGTATTCAGCATTTATTCTTAATTTGTTTTGTATGTTTATATGTACATGCGTTAACGTTAACTACAGATAAAGTGACATAAAAACTTTTAATAAAACATTAATATTGATTTTTATAACTAATAATAATACCAAATTCAAACAGCAAGTCAGAGATATAATTTAAAATATTAAAATATTCCATGGTTAAAAGCCATCATTTCAAAAATAGTTGTTTTTCTGCTTCGCGACGTCTTACCAAGCCAGGCAATATTTTTTTGTTAGCATATACCCACTTGTCAAACTCACTTGAAGCACCTTGAGTATCACCTGCTTTGAGCTTTTTGAGCAACGTGGATGACCCAAGATTGCCACAGCCAACGTTGAATGTGAAAGAAACCACAGAGGAAAATTGATTTGAATTAAGTCCTGGAACTTGTCTATTAACGTAATCTTCGAACATAACTAAATCCTTTCTAAGTAAATCTTCAGCTTGAGCAATAGAGATAGGGGCGTTAATTTTATCGCCGTCATTATTAGCTTCGCAGTTATGACCATATCCAATAGTTTCTTGCCCTGATGTAATAAACAATGTTATTTCAGTCATACCGACGTACAATCGTTGATATAATGAATAACAAGAATAACAACGAACTTACCGCTGGGCAATTGTAAAAATTACTCCTAAATCCTTCAAATGATTTGATAAGGTTTAATCCTTCGTCATTAATTTTGGGTGACATTTTGACAATGTTATTATAAAATTTTTCTTCTTGGGAAAAAGTGAGATTTTATTCAAGTAATGCAGGCATATATATATAAGATCCGAATTACTACAATACTGCTAACCAAGGTGCGGAATAACGGACGGGAACTACAAAGGGGTATAATATTTATGATCTATATTATTAATCAATATATGGAAATATTACAAAGGAGCATAAAAGATAATTGGTATATTTTGAGTATATACCCAATGAGATGAATATTTTCCCGCTTATCTGTTCCATAATTGTTTACGTACAGTATAGATCGCTACGATCGTTAACGAATAGAAACTTTAAAAAGTAAACGTACTAACCATTTTTAAAATTCTATAATAATGCTAAGTCATTTTGATATAGAATAATGGGCCAATTAGTAATTTATAATGAAGGTTGTCCGAACTCCGGCCGATATTCGTTTTAGAGTGAGAAATTTTTACAAATAAACAAGGAGAAAATAGAGAAAAGATGTATGTCCTTTCAATCTATCTGCCTTTACATATCTGAATAAAAAAATTTATTTAAACGTATGACAAATATTATTTATTTTTAACGTAAATGATAATGTTTAAATTATTTTGTTGAATTTGACGTGAGAATTCGCAATCAAAATAACGATGAGCATAATATTAAAGTGTATAGCTTTTTTCCAAATGAATAATTCAAACTTTTTATTACACACTGTGTTTTGAACTAATTAATTTAGTAACATCGTAACATTGTAAATTCTGGAGAACGTCATTTATTTTCGGTCTAATGAAATCTGATATATACATTTATTTATTTGTATAGTATTTAGGTGCATATGACTTGCTCAGGTTAGAGTTTGGATCCGTTGTTTGAACGGATATTAATAATTTGGACAATCGTCCAGATTTATAGATAGAGACCCGCAGATTTAAATGGTTTAGCAGATAGTCATTAAGCCAATGATCGTCTATAATGACAGAGTTTTAAAAATTTATTTTCATAATAATGTAGTAATTGATTTAAAAATCAATATCCGACGGATATCCGGATAACGGATATCCAAAGTGTAATTTGTGTATAATGAATCTATTGCTATATATAAAATTGAAATAAATTTTATGAATGAAATATCAATTCTGCAAAGAATATATATTTCACAATTTTTTGTTTCAAACACTTATTTGTGACTGTAAATTACAATTTTATTGAAAATTCAAACGGATAACGGATCCAAACTCTAGTTCAGGTTATGGCATGTTATTGACACAATCTTGGCCGTAAAATTTCTGAATCGAAACAGATGTTACTGTATATAGACTATTGATCACATTATAAAAACCCACACTTGATGATCGGAATGTCGATCATTTTTGCCAAAATAATCGACATTCCGATCATCAAGTGAGCCCATATGCTTTTTTTATTGTTTAATAAATTTTTCATTCACAACCAATTAATTCTTTATATCGGATTATCGGATACTTAATATTTTATATTTTATATTTATTTTATATTTATTTATTTTTTTTATTACTTTATTCGGTATTTATTCACATTAATAAAATCATCCTATCAAACAAAACTTATAATAGAAAGTGATATTCATCGGTCTAAAAATGCTTTAAAGTTAGAGAATTAATATTCCAATTATCGACTCATTTATTATTTCTATTGTTTGGATAGATTCCTATCATGTACGTGTATTGAGCTTTTGTTACTTTGCTTTTTGAGATAACAAAAGCTTCATTGAACAAAAGCAACAAAAGCATGCATATCCTACCATATATGTATAAAGTTTAATTTATATAAGCAGCAAACATTTAAACAATTTTTTTTGGGGCGACATTTACTTTAACCTTCTCCTTTTTCGTAATCGCGCTTTTGTTAGATCAAAAATTTTCAGTTTATATTATCGGTTTATAGACTACATTTTTTTTTTTTTTTTGGATAAATAATCTGTTGGGATGATTAAATGGTTACCAGCTAATTAATTATTTAGTTACCCTAACCAGTTAAATACCGTTCCATCCACACAATAATCTTTTTTCTTTAAATAAAATTGATTAATTGGTAATACTTTAATAAAATTTTGTCAGAAGATTTAGCAATACCAGTTACTAACCGGTTAATTAACCAGTCAATTAACCGGTTTTTGCTTTGGCCCAATATCTATAAATAATATTTCTCTGATTTTTTCTTTCACTCTTATATTTATTTCATTTATTCACAACTTATTATAAACGAAAGCAAAACTCATTATAATTAATAAAAGAAAACAGAAATGATAGAATATCCTGGTATGTATATAATAATTCCTTCTAATTAAATTCACATCAACATTCCAAGAAGTTCTAATAATTCTTTATTATAGTCGGTATTGATTTGGGAACGTCATACTCATGTGTCAGTGTTTGGCAAAATGATAGAGCTGAAATTATTGCTAACGATTATAGTTGTCGTATAACACCATCATATGTCGCTTTCACTGAATCGGAAATTCTTATTGGAGATGCTGCCAAAAATCAAATTTATTTGAACCCTCATAATACCGTTTTTGATATTTGTCGTCTTGTTGGTCGTAGTTTCCACAATCTTGAAGCCCAATCTGTCATGAAGGCATGTTCTATCCAAAAAAAAATATATATATATTTATAGTGTTTTAATCTTCAAATTTTCAAATTTAAAATCTTTTGTAAAGTTATTTTTTATACAAATATTATTATATTAGTACTGGCCATTTACAGTCATCGAAAAGAATGAAAAACCGTATATTCGTGTCACGTACAAAGGCGAAAAGAAAGATTTTACACCCGAAGAAATTATATCAATGTTATTGGTAAAAATGAAAGAAATCGCAGAGAATTACCTTGGCAAAGAAGTTAGAAAAGTTGTAATTACAGTACCAACTTATTTTAATATTTCTCAATATCAAGCTATAAAGGATGCTGGTTTAATAGCCGATTTGGATATAATTCGTATCGTTAATTCTTCAACTACGGCGGCTATTACTTACGGGTTGACCACGAAAATTAATAAAGAAAGAAATGTTCTTGTCTTTGATTTGGGAGGTGGTACTTGTAGCGTCTCTCTTTTAACCATTGATGGTGAAATTTTTGAAGTAAAAGCCGTTGCTGGTAATAATCATCTTGGTGGTGAAGATTTTGATGATCGTCTTATAAATCATTTCGTACAAAAATTCAGAAACAAATTTAATAAGGATCTTACTTCCGATAAGCGTGCTCTCTGTCGTTTAAGGAATTATTGTGAAATTGCAAAACGTGAACTTTCAGAATCAATTAGGGCAAACATTGAAATAGATTGTCTTCTCGAATATATCGACTTTTGTACTTCTTTAACACGTGTCGAATTCGAAGAATTGAATCAAGATTTGTTTCAATCTGTAATGAAACCTATTGAGAAAGTACTTCGAGATGCTAAAATCGAAAAATGGCAAGTTCATGAAATATGTTTGGTTGGTGGCTCATCACGTATTCCCAAAATTCGAAAAATGATATCTAATTTCTTCAATGGCAAAGAACTAAAATTATTTATTAATTCAGATGAAGCAGCAGCTCGTGGTGCCGCAGTGCAAGCTGCTATTTTATCTGGTGATACTTTTGAAAAAGTTCGAGATATTCTTTTACTTGATGTTACTTCTTTATCTCTTGGTATTGAGACTTCTGGAAGTGTCATTACTCCGATTATTAAGCGTAATACCAACCTACCTTTCAAGAAAGCTGAAATATTCAAAGTTTTTGCTAAAAATTCGTCTTCTTTTACAGAATCTTTATATATTGATTCTAATCCTGAAAATAAATCTAGTGTATTGATTCAAGTATATGAAGGTGAACGTTCCAAAATAGGAAATAACAAATTACTCGGAAAGTTTGAATTGACAATTTCTTCAGTACCACAAATTGAAGTCACCTTTAAACTTGATCTCAACTATATATTAAAAGTATGTACTATGTAGTACAATTTCGTTAACAAGTTTTCAAATTAATTAAATTATTTAATTATAGGTCTCTGCTGTTGATAAATCAATGGATAAATCACGTAAAAAAAAAATAATCATCACTAATGGATTGTCAAAAGAAGAAATCAAACTCATGGGTTTGTAATGAATCTTAAAATATTTACGTTTAAATATCCGTATTATTATTTTTTAGTATTTATTTTAATATTGACAGTCGCCGAAGCTAAGAAATATCGTGCAGAAAAAGAAAGAATTGTACAAAAAAAACAAGCACGAAATGGCTTTGAAAGTTACGCGTACAGTTTACGTAACATAATTCGAGTAAGTTTCTCAGATTATTGGATTATTGATTATTAAAATCTTATATGCTTGATCGTGTTTATATAAATTTTTGTTCTATATAAAAAATAAATTGGATTTAGTGTATTGATAATATAATGGATAAAGTTGATGATGCAATACAAGAGTCAATTACATGGCTTGATAATAACGAAGAGGCAGAGAAAGATGAATATGAACATAAGCAAAAATTACTCGAAGAAATTGTCAGTCCAATAATGAAGAAACTTAATATCACGGATGAAATTCTATTATTTGATGTATTTGCCATTTAGAAAACGAGTAAGTACGTATATATCGAAATTTGTCAATTTATCTGATAAGGGACAGTGTTTAAGAGAAATTTATTTTAAAGATATTGAATAACTTTAACATATGATAGTAAGGGAAATTAAAAAAATGATAAAATTGTACACAATAAATTATTAGGTGACATAGTTATTTCATTTTGGCTCAAACTTAGAGAATAGATTAGCTAAAAATTATCGATATACTGTGTCACGTAAGAACAAAATAATTAGATTCGAAGTAGGAATACGCTATCGTAACGATAATTTAGTCGGTAGTCCCTTATCTAATTTAAATTAAATTTTACTAATTTAACAAATTACACTTTTTTGTATAGAGACGAATACTACTAAACCACGGGTATTGATTGAATTTTTTCTTGTATATTACAAACTCTGAATCTCATTTTGTAATCATAATGAAATGGAATTGACAAAAACTATTATTTGAAAATTATTCATCATAAATTCTTTATTTTTTTTTGTAATCTATTATTGAACTAGATGGATAAACTTTTGTGATTTTAAAATTTATTTTCTTTATTTTTCTTTATATTGCAGAAATTAAATAAAATAATTATGTCTTCTTTCCCTCAAATAATTACGACACTATTTTCGTCAGGGTCAATACACAATATATAGTAGAAAATGACATTTCTTATATCATGTTTTTCTTTATATCACAATATTGGACCATTACAATTATCATATTTATTAAGCAATTAATATCTTAAAGCATTAAAGAGACATACAAAGCTACTTTGCTATAACATAATATAATAAAAAATAATTTCAAAGAGAATTAATGTAAAATTCAATTTCTAATGTTTTAATCTCTATGAATTAACTAAAAACTCATATCATTATTATGAGATAATATCTAATTTGTAAAATAATCCAAGTTAAATTAATAATTAATTCCTTTTAACCAATCATCAATAAATATTAGTTGAAATCATACCATTATTATCATTTTCTTCTTTTATCTCTAAAAAAATATGCTATTTTATTTATAAGTAAAATGAATTCAATTTTACTATAATTATAAACGATAACAATATTTATTATCAATTTCTCCATACGTAGGTTTATTTCTTGAAAATGGATTGTTTATTACAGGTCAATATTCAATGAATTAGTAATTTTTAATTGGATTCCCAATTGTTTTTACGTTCAATATCAGTGGCTGTTGCTTTATTTCGGATAGGAATACCAACGTTCTTTCATTAATCCAATATAGTCTCAGACACACTTGTAACAATTGGTGTCCCAATCCCATAATTTGTAAATTAACGAGCTATAATCGCCATCACACGCATCCTGCTCATTTGCTGGCCACAAGTGGACAGTCCTTTTCCGGCTTAGGCACGAATCCCTTTTTGGTGGTAGTATTATACAAGTGGTAGTATTATACAGGTGATCAGTTTTATCAAACAATAGCGGGTTGGGAGAAAAAAAAGGAAAATTGTTTTGACGAAGCTCAAAATTATGGTGGGAAGAATTCTTAGCGCAGTTATCTGACTTGACGTAATAGGAGAGCTAGCTTAACCATAACCTGCAGACATAACCATCGTAGCCAGTTATTTTTGTATAACGAGTTTATCAGGGTTTATATTATTTTACGACTTTACTAACCACTGGTGCTCAACGCCATAGTGTGTTTTCTCAAATAACTAAACAAATTATACTAATTAAAATTGCTCAATACCCTCGAAAATGGTCAGAAAAAAGATTTAATTAGTATTATTTTGCAAATATTGTAAAATAAAAAAAAATCTAAGAATATATGAATTAGTATGCTGCAGAATTAAATACTGCAAAGTGGAATATAATTATTATATCCGGTATCCCATAGGATCATGATGCCAATATTTTTGCTCATATCCGGCATGTTACGTCATTTATTGCCGGATATCATTTATTGCCGATATATAGTCACAGTTTTACTTTATATCCACCTTAATAAAATATTATTTACGTTAAAAAAGAGCAAATATTGGAATCAAATATTTTCCAAATTTGCTTTAACATTGATGTAGTATCCAATTTATCATGATCAGTAAGACTACCAGGAATATAACCGTTATTAGGCACTTCGTTATTCAATATTTTATTCAATATTACGGTGGGAGATTGAATACTCTGTGCCTAATAACTATATAATATTAATAGAATCAGCTTAGCCAATCTACTATTAATATAGAGTAAAAAGTTAAAGTAACAAATAAAAAAAATCATATAACTATAACGTTAAGCGCCATGGTGTGTTTTATAATTTTAGTTATTTTATTAGTTATATTAGTTTTCTGAGATTCTGAGATACATTTTTATATATAAACACCTATTATTATCTGTAGATTCAATGGTAGGTTTACTTATACCCAAATCAACTTTATTGACTACACTTACATATTTATATTTTTTTCTATTAGTTAAAATATTTCCGCTAATGTAAATCTGCACTATAAATTTTACTAAGTCCTCTTTTAGCAATAAATTTTATATTTTTAAATTTGTAATAGAGAATAAATTTTCATTTCCCATTTTTACGAAATAATATTAATTTGTGTGCAGTATATTCCATCAAAACTATTGATAATTTTGTTCCTACTTGGATTAAAATATTCTTTTTGTAACAAATACATGAATTTCATATTCTTATACAGTATTACATTCATTACATTTATTACAAATTCATTACATTGATCTTTAATTAAATCTGAAAGGTTAGAAATCATTTGAATTTTTTTGTTTCATAAGTTGATCATGTTGTTTACTTGAAAAATTTTTTACTTTAATTGAATCATTACTAATAATTTGATTAACAATTGGATCTTTCTATGTTAAATCATTTACATCAATTTTATTTATATTAAAATGAAGTTCATTTGAAAGTTTAAATGTATTTTGTTGAAGTTTATTTTTAATATAATTTATATTTCTTTTGTTATCTTCAAAAGAAATAGATTTATCCTTAAATAATAAATAAAATATAATAATTAATATACTTATAAATTGCAAATTATATTAATATATAAATAACATACCATTTTTAACGCACTAATTTCAAATAAACTATTAATATATTTAAAAGCATTATTAAACTAAATATAAAAAAAAGAATTTTGTTAGTTTTAATTATTAATATTATATTTTATCTATTCTTATATAGAATCAGAATATTATATAGAATTATTATTTACGTGTGCACCCATAAATAATAATTTATATATTTAGTAATTTCATTAAAATACCCTTCACTGCATCGATTTTTATAAAAATCTTTATTAAAATATCCCTCACTGTATTGAATTAAAATATCCCTCATTAATAAAGATAACCTGCTCCCTTTGAGGATAATTTTTTTTTAAAAAAATAAAATATCTCTCATTATATTGATTTTTATAAAAACGGACCAGGCTTAGATATTATAAAAAATTTATATTATCATCATTTTATACAAATATTATTTTTTTAAAATAAATTTATATTTACCTCATTAGGAATTTCACAAAGTACTTTATTATATTTAGAATTATTTCTAAAATGTTGAATTGCATTAGATAATATTGAAAATAATTGATCTTTTTGTAATGTTGAATCAATTTCCATGGCCTTGTAAATTAAAATTACTGCTGTAATATGATTTATTGGACTTTCTGTTATAAAATTCAAAATTGTATTAAATATAAAAGATGACATTTTAAATATAAAATATAATAAATAGAAAAGTAAAAAATATAAAATGATAAAAAATACAAAACAAAAATTTTGTTACTTATCTGTAAAATAGAATTTACATCAACTTACATCGATTTTATTGTTGTTGGATGAATTTCTATTTACAAAAAAAAGGGGGGTTAGAACTTATATCAACTTTATTAAATATAGTCAACAATATTGTTGAATAAATTTCCATTTTATAGATATTACTGTAAAATTTTTTAATATATTAAAATAAATGTAAAATTAAACAAAGTATTTTTTTTATCTGCATATACTTATCTGGAATCTATACCAACTTCATTAATATAATTAAACAATATTGTTGAATGAATTTCCATTTTATAGATGTTACTGTAAATTTTTAATACGTTAAAGTAAATATAAATACAAAAAATATTAAAACAAAGAATTTTTTATCTGCATCCTAACAATTACTATTCATAGAATTCAGAAGTTCAAAAAGAACGTTAATGACGTTCTTATACAATACACACACAAAAGAGC
>JADRCO010002264.1:0-14461 GCA_021464525.1 Rhizophagus sp. LPA8_4_AMF | reverse complement strand
TTTTTTTTTTTTTTTTTTTCAAAAAAAAATAATAAAATAAATAAATAAAAGTGCGCTTTTTAATGATGCTATTTTGGGGATTGAAAAAAACTCTGTAAATTTAGATTTGTACTATGATGCGCTAAGCCATATGAAAAAAGGAAATGATCGGTTGTACAAAGTATGTCATCGAAATTTACTGCGCCTTAAATATCCGCATACTAAACTTCAAACGGTAAACATTAAATTTTTGAATTACAAAACTGGCAATACTATATGATACTTTAAATGGAAAAGGGTATTTTTAAGTAGTGACGTGACTTCCGTGACTTCAATTGTGACGAGCGACCGTCTACTGATAGAATTTCGTTAGAAATTTTTTACAGCATCTAAATTCTTATGGCATTCTTACTCACATAATACGATATTTTTTTCGAGAAAGTTGCTAATTTATTTTTCTGCGTTTATAATTAAATTTCTTATCCTCAGATATGACAGCGTGATTATGACAAAGAATAAATTTTAGATTAATGCAATATGTAACCTTCTTGTATACTATTCAAAAAATGAAATTCTTTTTTTTTTTTGTGATAAAATGGTGCATGATTTTAACAGTTTTACGCATTTATTACATTCATTAAACATATAATTAACCATAATTTACGACATGTTTAGATGTTGCGAGAATATAAAATTCGTTTTTTATAGCAAATTTTTTTTAAAAATCAATTTATTCAATTTATATTGCTTATTAACTATTTGTACCGAACATTCTAATTTTTTTGATGAGATTGAATTCGAAAGCGGCCAGGGTAACATAATGATACTACTGGATAAAGTTTTGATGGTAAATCATACCATTCTGATAGTTCCCGATACTTTGTACCATTGACTGTGAAAGCGCAGGTTCTTTTATTCATATCCAAATGGACTGTAACTATAGTGCCATCTCCAAATGAAGGACAATAATTGTTCATAGATTTATTACAATAACCACCGGAACCTAATACCCATCCAGTAGGTTGATATCTTGCAAAGGCTTCGTAATTGAAATTTTCTGACGCGCACACTCCAACACAAGCATATGCACAAGTTTTCTCAATAATGATGTCCCATTCAAAAATACCTTTATCCTCTAATACTACTTTAGCTCTAACATTTTGATGTGAATTACATTTATTTGGTGCCTGTACAATTTTCCCGTTATCTTTAATAATAAGTTTTGGCCCACATGCTGTCTCATCCCAAACATAAAAGGATTCAGTAATAGGCTTTCCACGAAAATCACTTAAATTTGACTTACTTAATAATGCAAGATGTCGATAAGCAATACAAATTATTTCGATTGGAATAATTTCTAGTGGCTCGATAATATCAGCTAATATTTTAGTTTTAATCCTTTTGAAATTAATAAATTTAACCAAAGGTTCCAATTCTTTAGCAACTTTTTGATGGTCGATAAGAAGTTTATTTCCTAATTCGATTGAATTATCTATTTGTTCCAAATCTATTTGTTCCAAAGTTGGCAATTGTTCCACAATAGCTCTATATGTATCATCAGAGACTTGTTTTGCTGCTAGAATTGCACTATACCGAAAAACATCGTACTCTCGGGTTACGAAGGGTGTTTCTTTTTCATTTGTAATAGATAAAAGATATTTAAGACCTGTAATGGACAATCGACCAAATTCAATACTATTCAATGGTAGATTTGCTACCGCATCCACCAATAAATTAAGAAGTATATTATCTTCTGTTAATAGATTTGGTTCCATTGTTTCCGATATTTTAGATAATAACTCCGGAGAATAATTTCTCGCAAAATTAATATTTTTAATGATTTCCGTAATAAAATCCTGAAGATCTGATAATTGAAAATAATCTGCTGCGTAAAAAGCTTCAATTGTATTATCTTTAGTTAGAGATTCTTCTTTAACTGACCCAGTATAAATATATTCTAATATAATCTCCATTCCAACCGAATTAATCTTCGGAAAAGTAATTTGATTTTCATAAGTTTCTTTCATTCCATTATAAAGCAAACCATCAAATACTTCGGATCTTGCAGCTAAAATTGCTCTACAAGCATATAATTTCTTTTCATCTTCACATAAAATTACTATATCACTATATTTGGGATTATTTACTAACAATTCTAAATCTTGTTCTAATGAATATCCTTTCGTCATTTGTAAAATTTTATTTTGTCAAATTTTATTTTATTTTATTTTACTTTTTCAAAAAAGAAAAAAAAAAAATTCGAAAAAAAAAAATTTCGATGATGGATTATTTATAAATTTAGATCTGTACCATGTTGTACTAATTTATGAAAGGAAATGTTCAGGCGTACGGGAATTTGAGCTGCATACAGGCAGTACGCGACTACAACAATGAATCCTTTATAGCGAACCAGGGTGTTTGCCGCAAGTGATTTTGTGGTGACATCCCAACAGTGTCGTACAAAGTGGAACGCACTAAAAAGAGAGTACAAAATCTCTAAACCTCTCACGAATAATGAGAAAAAGTTCATAATAAATTAGAGTATTAACTTCAAATTATAATTTATAATTAAGTTTTTGAAATATTTGAACGAATATTAGAAATTGCCATTTTTATTACATCTCAAATCTTACACCATTTCTCATATATTCGACTGTTTTTTATTCATGACAGTTTCTAATTTATTTGTTGTATTTATAATTAAAATTAGTTATTTGTTGTATTTGGAAATGTTTTGACGGTTGCGACAGAGGTTAAATTGCTTTTAGATTCTTCTAACCGGTTTCGATATTTTCGAAAAATGTAATATTTTTTTTTTTTTTAATAAAATGGTTATTATACATGTAGGTTTGTTATACTTTATTTTAACTAAATTTCGATATCTGATATACATTATTTTATGATATTTATTGAACACGCGGGAAACCCGATAAACCAGATCTTCGATAAACCGGCAACTACCGGATAAAGTTTTACGATCAGTGATAAAAGTATCGGGAAGTATCAGAATGGAATAATTTACCATCAAAATCGAAAGTTCACTCATTCATATCTAGATGAACTGTAACTTTTGTGCAATCCCCAAATAGACGACGGCCACCATGGAAACTATACCCAACCAAGTAGGTTGACTTCTCGTAGATTCTTCATGATTAAAGTTTTTTAATGAACATATTCCAACATGAGCAAAGTAGCTTTCTCAATGATGATGTCCCATTCAAAAATAAAATTACCTTCTAATGCCATTTTGCCTCTAACCCCAATAGGATTTTCTAATCAACTTTTCTATTATCTTCAATAATAAGTTTTGATCCGCATGCCGACTTATCCCAAGCGTACGCTACTATTGGTATTATTCCCTCGAGTATTGTTTAAAACCGTATCATTTGACCTTATTATGTATTGATAATAGCTCTAGAGATGTGAAATTAGTATACTCGATCGTTTTCGTAATAAAATCCTGTAGGTCTGATAATTGAAAATAATCTACAGCGTAAAAAAATTTCAGTCGTATTATCTTTTGCTAAAGATTTTTCTTCAACTGATCCTATGTAAATGTATTTTATTATAATCTCCCTTACAGTAGAATTAATGTTTGGAAAAGAAATTTGGTTTCTATGAATTTCTTCATCGCATTATAAAGTAACCCATCAAATATTTCTGATCTTGTTGCTAAAATCGCTCTACAAGCGTGAAATTTCTTTTTATCCTCACATAAAATTACTATACAGTATCACTATACTTTGGAATTAAATCTTGTTCTAATGAATAACCTTTCATCATTTCTTTTTTTCGAAAATATAATGATTCAAATGACTCATGACCTAAGCCCATCCTATACTTTTCCAATTAACTTCCACGATAAAATGACAACGAATCAAATGATTGAAATGACTAAATGACAAATAATTAGACGAATCCTTTAAATTGTCAAGCGATCAGGTTATTAATGGAGCCTAAAAAATGTATGTTGAATTCACGTCATTAGTTCTTCATTGATCATCGCATAACACTCAATGATCTTTTTAATTTCATCTCAGGTATCACGACATTCTCATTTTTTTTATTCAGGACAGTTTCTAAGTTTTTTTTTTTTATTGAATTTATAATTAAAAAATTTAATCTTTTGAAATGTTTATCGATGACGATCGTAACGAAGGTTAAATTTTCAGATTTTCCTGACATTCCTGCTTCAACCTTTTCATAATTAAAAAAATTTTTTTTTTTTTTGTAATAAAAAAATTGTTTATTATAAAGTTTAAATTTTGACACAATTTATTATATTTTTAATATTCACGTTTATTACCAACTTAATTTTATTAATTATTATTTAAAAAAATTATTTTTTGACTTACTAACCGTATAGATATTTATTTTTTCAACATATAAATTTGTCAAATCGTAGAATTTGTCTAATTTTCTCGATGAGATTGAATTCGAAAGCGACCAGGATACATTAACGATACTACTGGATAAAGTTTAGAAGGTAGATTATTCCATTCTGATACCTCTCGATATTTTGTACCATTGACTGTATAGGCACAAGTTCTTTTACTCATATCTAAATGAACTGTAATTTTTGAATTATCTCTGTAAAACATGGGACAATAATATAAATCTTTACATGAATTACTACAATAACCACCAGAACCCAATATCCATCCAGCAGGTTGAGCTCCTGCAAAAGTTTCATAACTAAAATTTTCTGATGCACATACCCCAACCCAAGCATAACCACAATCTTTCTCAATAATGACATCCCACTCATAAACATCTTCGTTTTCTAATGCTACTTTTGCTCTAACATTTTGGTAATCATAACCATATGGTGCATGTACAATCTTTCCGTTATCTTCAATAATAAGTTTTGGTCCACATGCTGACTCATCCCAAACATAATTAAATTTATAAATCGATCTTTCTCGAACGCTACTTAAATCTGAATTATCCGATAATGTTTTAAATCGATAAACATTTAAGATAACTTCGGCTGGAATAATTTCTAATGGTTCAATAATATTAACCAATATTTGACCTTTGATTCTTTTAAAATCGATAAATTTAATCAAAGGTTTCAATTCTTCCGCAATTTTTCGATGATCAGTAATAAATTTATCTTCTACTCGGAATGAATTTTTTATCTGCTCTAAGGTTGGCAACCGGTTCATAATAGCTTTATGTGCATCATCAGAAATTTGTTTTGCTGCAAGAATAGCACTATACCTAAAAACTTCATATTCAAGAGTTACAATAGCCCTTTCTTTTTCATGTGTATAAGATAAAAGATAGTGTAATGCTGCAATAGATAAACGATTAAATTCAATAGTATTTAATGGAATAGTTGCAACCGTTTCAACCAATAAGTTAAGAAGAATATTATCTTCTGATAAAGGCATAATTTCTACAATTTTAGATAATAATTCTGGTGAATAATTTTCAGTATAATTTTTTTTAAATATATTTTTAACGGTTTTCATTATTAAATCCTGAAGGTCTGATAATTGAAAATAATCTGCTGCATAATATGATTCAACTATATTATCTTTTGTCAATAAATCTTCTTTAATTGAACTAGTATAAGTATATTCTAATATTATTTCCATTCCAACAGAATTAATCTTTGGAAAAGAAATTTGATTTTCGTAACTTTCCTTCATTCCATTATAAAGTAAACTATCAAATACTTCGGACCTTGCTGCTAAGATTGCTCTACAGGCATGTAATTTCTTTTCATCTTCACATAAAATTTCTAAATCGCTATACTTTGGATTATTTATTAATAATCTTAAATCTTTTTCTAATGAATATCCTCTCTTCATTATTTAAGAAAATGTTTAAGAATAAAAAATTTTTTTTCGATGCATATCATATAATTTTATTCCATGTCGTACAACGTCGTGGTATATCAGTCACGCGCAGTATAGTACGTATATGTGAAACAATCTTCGGATTATTTCGGTTTAGGCAGATTTTCTTAAATTAGATTTTTGATGAAACGTTTCATCCAAATTTAGAAATGATCCAATTTGCTGTAAAACCTGTTTCATAAAGAGGATTATCCATAAATAGTAAACAATATGTGATTTACCTGCTTTTTTTTACTAGGACTTAACACGCTATATGACTAATTACCCAAGTATATAATTTTAATAGTTAAAAATTAATAATGTCACCTCAAAGGCTCAAACCACTCCTTTATTGTTATTATTGTTTTCATATTCAACAATTATTTTTTAAAGAATAACTTAGAAAGAAGGAAACCTAATATGGAATCCAAAGAATTTAGGTTTCGAAATATAGTTAGTCTAATATTTTTAAGACGAAAAAAAAAATGAAAGAACTGTATAAAATTATTAATATAAAAGTGCGCGAAAATCCTTTTTCTTTTTTTTAAAAAAAATTTTCACATTTCTGTATATTTTTCTTTCTGTATAATTCTTTTTTTTCGTTCGTTCTTTCTTTTTTTTTTGTGAATTTGTAATCGTCAAACATTAAAAATCATCATGGATTATACGATCGAATTAAATTATTTTATGATACTTACATCATTAATGATTATGGTGAGTTTTTTATGAATTTTATACTTCAATCCTTTTAATTTTATTAATATTTATCAACCTCATCAATTAAAGGCTTCCATACATAATCTTATTAAATCGATCTTATTCTATCGCGAGAATAATTTAAAAATATCAAGTATATTAAAGATTATCCTCAATTTAAGTGGTCTTGCATGCGGTCTATCCAATATTGGATTATTTCTTACGATAAATACTACTTCTTTATCGGAATGTTTGACGATTACTTATTTACAAGTTATATTAAATTTCATATTTTCAGAAATTATCATCATTTTCTTAGTCTGGAAACTAAGACAATTCAGAAAATCAAAATTAGATGATTACATTGTATATGGTTTACTTTTAATTAGAAGTTTGTTCAATGTAAGTTATGAAAATTTTAATGTTAATTATAAATATATTATTCTTACAATTTTTTTTTTTTTTCCCTAGATCATCTTCATTGCATTCGTACGACCGCAAGTAGCGTTTGACATCATTTCATCTAATATTACTATATGTGATAATGACACACATCATGGAAAGTGGTTTATGTTGATTACGGCTATAGCTGATCTTTTGATAGACGTTTATGTTGCTTTTCGTGTTATTCAATGCATATTGGATTATTCAACTATAAATCAAAGTGAAAAACAACAACAATCTCAACGCCCTCAATCATTTTACACATTAATTGCATTGAATTCATTACCCATTTTAATGGCATCATTATATCATATAAATACATTAATTAAGTTGTCGATCGTTGGTTACATGATTAAAACAGTTATTTTCATTATCTTATCCTATGTAATAACTTTTATCATAGATTTACCATCTGAAGATCATATAAGTGAATCTGATCTAGAAAATGGAAATTATGAAAAAAGGGTTATTCCAAAATTAACATTAAATAATCTTAAAAAACCTTCAATTCCTAATGAAGATATTGTATTAAGAGCTTCTAATGGAATGTTGGTAGATACGCCCTTAAAAAATGTTCGTGATGAAATTAAAATGGAACAACAATATAAAATTGAAAAGTTAGATCCTAATAGTGATGTTGGATTTTTAAAACAATCTTTAACATTTTATGAAGTAATATCTGTACTTTTAGGAAATGAAAAGGATGATAAAAAACAATCTTCTTAAATTAATTTATTATATATAGGTTCTGTTATTTCAGTAAAACATTTTTTTCAAATAAAAAAAAATTATTAAACTGCGGCGCAGTATAATAATAACAACATATAATAAATGAGCATTTGACAAAATCGTAATTTGTAAAATCGACAGTTGACGAATTTTTACCGATCAAACAATACTGTAGATCAGTGACTTACAATAATGTTATACACGTGCATAAAATACAATGCTTACTCACTTTCTTAAAAAAAATATGCATGAAAAGAAATGAAGCATATTTGTGTTTCAGGCGGAACTGTTTTGCGATTAGCGAAACGTTTCACCCATTATACGTTTTGGTTTCAGCTATTCCGAAACTTCCCGAACTTTCCAGATTCTGGCCAAATTTCTGATACGTAGAGAAATTTCCGAAATTCGTGATATTAATATTGTCACGTGCAGTCGTGCATGTTTTTAATTGGCGTACTAAAATTTCTCACAAGGACGTTCTTTTTATCTTATTTAATATTACCTGCGTGCTTATTTAAAGAATTTATAAGAATATTAAGAAATTTTATAATACTATTCTTTGTTTGTATCTACAGTATATATTCAAGACCATCATTAATATAATTATAATTGAACGCAAGATAATTTTCAATCAATTTAATAATTCCATAATTTCCATACTTTTCTTATATTATATTTATATAGGTTCAGTATAAAGTTTCGATTCTTTAATTGAATTACATATTTTTTGCCAATCTAATTAAAACATCATCATTTTTAAAGTATAACAATCAAGAAATTCAAGTTTTGAACGGGAATGAATTGTATCAGGTAAATTATGTAAAATAATAAGGTAAAATAAGATGAGTAAATCTTGTATTTTCATTAATAAAAGTTTAAGTTCATATAAGTTAATTTATACAAATTCTTTTAAATTTAAATAATTACAAAATTTAATATAATTAAATAAAGGTTTATAAGAATTTTGATAAAGTAAAAATTTCTTTATTTTCAAAAATAAATTTGATATTATTATATTTAATAATAATTGAAGTTTTTTTTTTTTTGATTTAAATTATATTGCCAAGAATTTTTCCATAAAATTGGTACGACGATTTCACAACAAATTCTATTAACTAAAAGGCATGATTAAAGTGTTTTATTTTTATGTTGTAATTTTTCAAACATCAAATAAAGAACATCACTGTTTTAATTTTTAAAAAAAGGTTTGAAAATATATATACATATTTGCATGTATATAATTTAATTTGTTTGTTGTACAACGTTTGATAAACCGCCGAACAACCAACATTTGGTTGCGGCCACGCAGCGCATGATTACGTGCATCATGGCAAGAGAGTATCTAGGAAAAATAATTAGACTTAATTAATGTTTTACAAAAAAAAAAGATATGTAAAAATATATATATATATTTATTTTTAACTTTAGTTTGATTGATAAGTGATGCGTTCGCGCCAACGAATAAATTACAAAAATATATGAACAAGCTCGAATAATTTTAATGTACATTTCGTAAAAAAATTTCGACGGGAACCATTCCTAAAGTGGAAATGTGGAAATACATTTCGTGGCGTAATTGGGTCTCGATCATCTTAATAATAATCTACGAATTTTTATCTTATACAATTCTCTATATATAAAATAAAAATATCAATTTCCATTTATACTTCTTGTTGTCTTTCTGAATTATCAATTTCAATCAACTTTGCATCAATTACATTAACTTCAGTTTCTTTCTTATCAGCTTCAATACATCTCACGTCAATTACATCATCATCAATTAATTCTGCATCAACATCATCATTTAATAAAGGAGTGTATTCCTTCTCATCATTTTTTTAAGAATTATCTTCAGATTTAGTATCCACGGTACCCACTCGAATTACACATGAAAGGAACATTATCAAACATAAAATATAACCAATTATATGACTCATACAGCGAATTACACTAAAGCCATAACACATATCATTCCAACTTGTAAAGAATGTGAGAGTGTTTATAATAACTATAATAAGAGAGATTAAGATTAAAAAAAGGATGAAAATAAGGAAGTGAATAAAAGTATAGTAAATAAAATTTATATATTTCTTTACCTGCAAAAAACCAAACAGTCAATAATATTCTAATATATACATAAAATAAATATTTACAAATTATTAATATTTTGACAAAATTTTCGTTTAATTAAAATTAATAAAAATATACGTACGAATCAAGATTATTATCAGTATTAATTACTAATCTCAAAGACCGACTCGTGAAGTCTGGATTCTCTATTATGCTATCATATTTGAAACGAAAGAATTAGAAAGAATATTTTATTATTATTATTATTATTATTTTACGTACAAGTTATATAAAATATACTGTAATAATTTTTTACCTAATGAAAATAATGAGGTAATCACAATCATGACATAAAAATTATTCAATTGTGAATTCTCGATTTTTCTTTTTTTTTTAAAAAAAAAAATAATAATAATATATATAAAAATATATATATATATGAATTTCCGTTAAAATAAGCGATTTCAATTGAATATACATTACCAATTAGACAAATGTGAATTGTTATTACGATTTGAAAAATTCTCAGACATCGAAATTTTAATTTATTCATAATTTTGTAAATTATTGAGAAAATGTTATCGGAAATACGGAGAACGCTAAAGAATTCGTGTGTAAGTTGCCCTAATTTTGTAAATCAAATATAATCATCACGGGATATTGCTTAGTAATATAGATCTAAACAGACTTAGGAAGTTTTTGTTCAAGCAAGTTATAAAAACGTATCAAAATACTATACGATTTTCTCCCTCTAACTTTTGATAATTTTGAATCATAATCATAGAAGAGCAGAGACGCAGCGTAATTATAAACCATAAATAATAAAGAATTCAATTGTCTCGCAATTTTTTTTTTACCGAGTTTTTATAAAATTGGCCGATGAATAATTAAACCATAGATTTTAACAATGAAAGATTGTACTTTTGTTAGCTAAAACGTATCAAGTTATTATATACCACACTTGACGATTTTCTTCCTCTAACTTTTGATAATTTGGAATCATATCGTAGAAGAGCAGAAACGCAGCATAATAATAAACTATATATATATAATTAGCCGATGAATAATTAAACTATCAAATATTAACAATGAAAGATGTACTTTTGTTAGCATTCAAGGATTATTGCATTATGCAATATGAATTATAGTTATTATTTCTAATTTCATTGACAATCAAACAAAAAAGATTCGTTACGTAATTAAGTGTTTTTCTGTTGCCAAAAAAATTAAACTCCAGTGCAAGTTCGTCATTTTTCTTTCGTTGATATTTTTATTGACATATGAGAAAAGTTGTACTGAACCCTCCTCCTTTCAGATGATCTTGGATCGTTATACCAAATATTTGCCGAACTTAATAATATAATTTTTAATATGATTTATCAAAAAAGTTATCATAATAAAAGAAGTATATTAGATGCTTGCGAAACTTCTCTTGCTAACAATTAAAACTTAAATTCACTTAATGCTTGAATAATAATTTAAAATCATTAGTTATTAAAATTATTAAATGTATTAATGCAAAATCAAAAATGTACAATTATGTAAGATCAGAGGGAAAGGGAAAGAGGGAAAGAGGGAAAGCGAGAAGGGAAAAGAGCGAGGGAATAAGGCACAACTCGCACTCCCAACCCACGTACCTAAAATAAGATGTAAAAAAAAAGGAATCAAAGAAAAGACCTATCGGGTGAAGATATTCTTAGTTTATTAGTTTCATCTGATACTTATCGAAGAATTATTCAACCATGTTCGAGATTATTTAATCGAAAAATAAAAGAAGTCCTAAAGAAAAGAGAAGAGAAGGAAGACAGAGAGAAGGCAGACTTCCACGTCCAGAAAGACTTGAAAAACTGTCTAAAAAAAGAAGGAAAACAAACATTTAATAATATTTATTAATATAAAAATAGTGAACCAATTGCTTTTTTACTTGCATGTATTCCACGTCAAAAAAAATTGACAAAAATTTTTTATTTGTCGTAATGAATAATTACTTGAATGAGTAATTTTTTGCATTACCGGTAGTTGCTTTTATTCATATGACTGATATGAGTTATTTAGCGTAGATATCAATACCTTCATTTGTTAATATAGAACTAGAAAATAAATATATGTTACAAGAAAAATGTGAAAGATGTGAAAAAATAGATATAATATAAAATTTCGGTATAAAATATTATTTATTAGAAGCCTTTATTATTTTTTAAGTTTTGAATTTAGTCCCAAATGGACGGGAATGACCGGAACTAAAAGTTGTTTAATAATAAAAAAAATAATATAGTTAATAAAAAACTAAACTTTTTTGTTAGCTTCCAACGGCCATTCAAAATATATTAACACGAAAATTTCCATGGCGCCAGTATATCACGCATTTCACATTACATAATTCATATTATTTATACAGAAGAGTAATCTAAACGTCAAAGAATTTTTTTAATTATATAGATGCACCTTTTTTGACTTTTTATTATAAAATGGTGCAGAATGCATCAAACATAGTGCGTTTCGCACATTTTTTATAATAAAATGGTGCGAAACTGCACCTTTTTTGATTTTTTTTTTTTTTGAGGAAAAGCTTTATTAGCATTGAGGCAATCATGCTGCAATATGAATACCACGATGTTGACTAAAATTATATCATATCAATAAAGTATCTATCTAAATATATTGTCAGATATAAACGTACAAAACAAAAGTTTTAGTAAAAAAACCTATGTAAAAGCACAACCTTAAGGTCGTATAATGAGTAAATAAATATATATATATTTGTGAAAACAAAATATTCTGGCTAAAACTATTGATAAAGTATGTAGTGATTCCATATATTCAACCATTTTCAATGCTTCATAAATTTCTTCATCTTTCCAATACCAAGGAAAATCGTAAAATGTAATATCACGTGATGTTGGCGTAAAATGTTAATCTATAAATTTAGTATCTGATGTCACTTGAACTGGAAATTCAACGATCTGTCTATCTTCAATTTTTGTGTATCTGTCTTTTTCCGATTTTTTGACTTTTTCTTTGTGGCTTTTTGTTCCACTAAATTATCCTTACTTAATTTGTTATTAGGACTCGATACAACATTACTACTTTTCTCTAAAGTCAATTTTTTCATTGATTATCCTGGCTTTTTCTTTTTTCTTTTAATATTATTCGTTCTTGGGTCATTACCTCAACTTCTAAATTTCTAATTTTATCTTCTAAATCTCTTATTATAACGTCACTTTTCCTTATTATAGTATCTTTGTCACCTAGCTCAGTTTCTAATCTCAGTATCTTATCTTCCAGCTCACATGATATTGTACTACCTTTATTATGCTCGCCTTCAGAATTTTTGTCAAAATACTTCGTAAGAATATTGTGAAGAGCCCAGCTACTCATTTGTAAAATTATTGAAGCAACGTTATAGGTCATTCCATGTGCACTCTCTGCTTTCTCATTGTAACAAAAGACATTTTGTGATAAAATAGATAGTCTTTTATCCCATGTTGCTATCAGGTTTGCTGTCAACTGTGGAAAATCTCGCTTCTCTCTTTCTTGATAAAATTTCTGTGCGTGTATGCTTTCAAGACCCATAATTTCCTCAAAGAACCCTGTAATAATATTGTTTGCAAACTCTTCTTTCAGTAAAGTTGTATTTTGTGACTTTGTAAATGTATATAGTATATATTGATATAATAAAAATGTATAAAAATTTCCTCTACGAAATTTTGGTTTTGAGGATCGTTAGAAAGAGTTCCCCTAATTATGACCCTTTTTCAATTTTTTATAGTAAGCAAGAATTTTTTTTAAGATAAAAAAAAAAAAAAATAACCAAATCGGAATTAGTAAGTTTTTGTATTGATCAACAAAAATAAGTTAAAACCGCTTGAATATGATATGATCCATATATTCAATGGTATATACCATCTATTGGTATTATATAATACCCAATCTTTTTCTAAAATTTCTTTTAATGCACATATTTAATTATATTGATTTGAACTTTAGTACATTATTCCAGTGCGAAGCAATGGGTTACTGCTAGTATGCTAGTAATATAGTAAATTAATTCAATAATCCCCTGTCGCACTAAGTGTTACTATTAGCTGAGTTTATACTTATTTCTCGGTCTCATATAGATAGTCGGGAAATTTCTAATTTTAGTTTAAAGTTAAAATAGTTAATCACATGTTTAATTTAATGATGACACGCTCCAGGAGATTACCCATTTATTTTCAACTCCCCATTAAATAAATAATATTAATATTGAATTAAAAAGTTTAGAAATCTTCTAATATACAGTAAGCTACGAAATAATTCAAGATGTATCAACTTGAATTTGGAAATTTGATTATCGAACAATATTTGAAATTCTATATACAGATAAAGTAAGTGGTTAAAAAAAAAAATTTTCGTTTCCTCATATATAATGAATTAACTGAATATTAAATTTATCCAGAATTAAGAATACTCAAAGATTCCATTATAATTTTTTATTAAACCAAGAATGATTTTCAAATTCAGGCCAATGATGAAGGCGCAGTTAAAAGTTTCAAATGATATACGTCAACAAATTCCTTTTTTAATATAATTTTGCATAACATAGTACAAATTACGTAAAGTTTACATAAATATCGGCTTTTTCAATCCAAAAATAGATTTATTATCTTTTTTTTTCTAAAAAAAAAAAAAAAAAAAAAAAAAAAAAAAAAAAAAAA
>JADRCO010002263.1:0-14462 GCA_021464525.1 Rhizophagus sp. LPA8_4_AMF | reverse complement strand
GTACTAATTTAGTATTTAAAATTATATTATTTGATAATAATTTACAAAATAAGTCAGCTCTCAAACTGACTCTCAGAGCCGACTCTCTCCGAACTGACCGTTCCGCTCAAGCTGCTCGGTTCGGCTCAAAAATGGAACCGACGTTCGGCTCTAAAGTCGACTCTGAGTCGCTCGATTTGGAACTTTTTCCATCCCTAATTATGTAATTCTGCGCATTTACAAGTAAATAGTTTATAATGATTCCTAATTTTATTCCTGAGAAATATTCTCATTTCGCATTAATAGAGTACCTAATAAAATCAGATGTTTTATGATTTAAGGTTATAGGAGTTCTGCTCCTATGTGGCTGCCTAGTTTTTTCCCTTACCTATCGTAGATGAATCCCATCGTATAGTATATACATTTTCATAACCGGAGAGTAAACTTTTAGTATGTAATTCTAATATGTAATTATGTAATGTAAATACTGTTATATAATGATCAAATTTTTTTGTTATAACTTATACTAACCTGTATTATGTAGCATCAACTCACTTTTTTCCGCTTTTCAACTTTGAATAAATTTATGCAGAAGGTATAATGGTATACATGTATAAATGATAGATAACAAACGATATGTATTAATACGCAATAAATAATCCAATCAAAGGTGTAGTATAGCACTGTACGTCGGTATATACTCCCAACACGAATAAAGGATTAAATAAAACCCAAATTTACTTTTCGTTAAAATGATCTATAATTACTATGTTCTTAAAGAAGTTATACGGAGCCCAATAATGATGGATGTCAATTGATTTTCATCAAGTTCACAAAGGCTGAGCACTGTTAACAAGAAACAGATAAAGATAATATGGGTTCTTCCAAGCCATGAATACTCACCTTCCATAGTATTCTTAGAGAGCTTATTAGATATGAATAAATTTTTTGTTAAATTTAGATGATCATGAGTGGCATGCATAATAATATAGTTAGAGTAACATACACACCTGTTATTTTTACATTGAGGGCGTTCTCAAACACCTAACTCAATGAATCAGAAACGAAATTTTAATTAGTAAGTTGCAGATCAGTAAGTTACCATTCCAATGAATAAAAAAGGGAGGTCCAGACCATCTTTTTTTTTCATAGAGTTTCTCTAATTGACCAAAAAAGCATAATATATCCTAATTTGTAAGTATTGATTGATGTTGATTTCCATTTTTATTTATTTTTACTTCAATTAACCGCAATACTTGAGCAAAATCTCAATCATTAGCCAACCTCATTGAGGGAGATGCGTGAGAATGCCCTTAATTACTATAATTTATGATCCGAATGCTTGATTTCTTTTCCCAAATACATTCCACAACCCGAACCTTTAATAATAAAGTACAACTATGGAAAAGTTAAGAAATTATTTGTAACTTTTATGAAAGAATAGATACATTAATTAATATTCAAAGCTCTGGATTACTTAAATTTTGAACGTACATAATCTAAAAATTTAATTATAATCTTTAAAAACCAATTTACTATTAGTTCACTTTAAATATATAATTAAATCATTTACTTAATTTATAACTTATACTAACCTTATACTTTCAAAGTTAAAATGTTATATTTGGTATTATGTTATGAAATTTTTTTCTCACATATTTTTTTGCTGCGCCATATATGCGCCATCAATCTGGCACACAAAAAACAAATGCATTATTGTATAGAAATGCCGACCTCCGTAATTGAGGCTAAACTATTCTCTTGTTGGAAAACTGGTTTTATTTGGGCTTAATGTTTGTTGTTTATTTTTATGAAGAATTTCAGTAAAAATCATCCCCTTAAATATCAAAATCGAAGTACTAAGCCATCACTAAAAGTTGCCATAAAAATAAACAAAAAGAAACGAAGAAAAATAAAGAAATAATTTCTTCGGGTATCTTGAAATTCTTATAACAAAAATGCTTCCTTGAACAAAACTTTCTTGACGAACATTTTGATCTGCAAAATTACTCACCTTCGTTGATTTTTAGTTAATTTTGACTTCAAAATTTTAGAGAAAAATTTGGTTATTGGTTCGCATTTTATTAATAAATTTGATTTGTAATTGACCCTTGTGGCACAGTCATAT
Source organism: Rhizophagus sp. LPA8_4_AMF (assembly GCA_021464525.1). Classification (NCBI taxonomy): domain Eukaryota; kingdom Fungi; phylum Glomeromycota; class Glomeromycetes; order Glomerales; family Glomeraceae; genus Rhizophagus; species Rhizophagus sp. LPA8_4_AMF. Next base: position 12,355 of record JADRCO010002263.1, on the reverse strand, counting down.
GACTGACAGGTTAACACTGTGGGGTCCCACTAAATTTTCTACCCACGTGATTTGTGTGGCACGATCAGCTTCATTAATTTATTTTTGTTTACAATATAATATCTCTCTCCCTCTTTTTCTTAATGTTAAAATAGTTTTTAATTCTGTTAAAACAAGCTTTTAAAATATCTAATTTTTTTTATTAAGTATGGAATATTGTTGTTATATACGTAAGTGCTCTTTTTTCTCATAATAAACGCGTTTTTTATGATTTTATTCTAATTTTAATACTTTAGTCAAATTAAACAAGTTTAAGGTATTAAATAAAGTTATTGACAAGCATGAAATCACTCATATATTATTAATTTTTATTAATGTTTCTTAATTTTTGTGAAAACGGATGTTTATTAATGAAATTGCTGTACTATATTATACTTGTTTTTAATTTTATAGTGTAATTTCAGTAATTTTGCTAAGTGAAATAGATTTAGAATTCTTAAGTAAAATTATTCAGCATCTATGGAATCACTCAAACATTAATTATTTGTTAAATAGTATGAATATTTTTTAAGGGTATTAATATTTTTGTGTGGAATCACTGTGCAACACGTGGTTGCTTTTTTCATTTACAGCGTATTTTTAGCACTTTTTTAAATGAAGCAAGCCTTTTGAAGATTAAATAAACTCATTCTGTGGGTATATAATATTTGTTTTATCAAGCTGGCTTAAATATTTGTAGAGTATTAGCATTTTTACTATGTATAATTTTAAGTATATTATTTGTTTATTAAATTAAATAATTTTATTTATTACAAAATTTTAAGAAAAGTATCATTTCTTTAGCGTAGTGCTTCGATCCGTATCTGACTCATCCGGGTCAATCCGGGTCAATCCGGATTTTTTTTTCATCCGGATATCCGGTTTTTGACCCGGTTTCTGATCCGGTTGAAAAATATCCGGTTTGAACCGGGATCCGGAAATACATATAAAAAAAATAATTTAAGTAAAAGGATTTTGCCAGTGGTGACGGTCACCGTATGTATATTAAAATTCATGAAAAAATCTATTTTTTTAAGTTTTCAGTTTCGCGTCAAAATACAGGCATGCTATTTAATTTTTTTTTTATTTTCAATTTGTTTTTATTTTCGTTCTCTTTTTAAAATTTTTTTCTTTTCTTTTTAGGTCTTTAGCTCTTTAGACTTCTTCAGTTTTACGATCAAAGGTAGGCTTCTTTCTAATTTTCTTGGATTTCTTTGTTTTTTTATATTTCGTTTTACTAACTCATTTCATTTTTTTCTTTATGGTCTGTTCTTTTTATTTTCGCTCCCTTTCATCCATTTTCGCTCCCTCCTTTCATCCATTTTCGCTCCCTCCTTTCGTCCATTTTTTTATCCATTTTCACTCCCTTTCGTTTATTTTCACTCCCTTTCATTTCGCTCCCTTTCGTTTTTGATCCCTTTCATTTTATTTTCTCTCCATTTGTTTTCGCTTCCTTTTGTTTTATTTTCACTCCCTTTTTATTTCATTTTGCTCCCTTCCCATTTCATTCTTGCTCCCTCTCCTTTCCATTTTCACTCCCTTCCCTTTCATTTTCACTTTCTTTTGTTTTCATTTTCACTTTCGCACTCTTTTGTTATTGTTTCTCTGTTCCATTTTATTTTATTTCTACCCTCTTTCATTTTGTTTCTGTTTTTTTTATTTTTATTTCCGCTTCCTTTTGTTTTTGTTTCTATTCCTATTCTACTTTCATTTTTCTCTGCTTTCTCTTCATCTTTGTTTTTACCTTTTCTACTTCATTTTTTTTTGTTATTTATTATTAGTTCAATTATAAATCAACTTGAAACATAAATAAACAAAATGTATAACTTTAAGTTTAATGTTTATTATTGTATTTGTGAATAAGATTTTGTGAAAAAAAAAAAAAAATTTACTTCGTACATGAACTTGCTATAATTAATTAAAAACGTGAAAACCACCACTGGTGAAAATTAACACTGGTGACCGTCACCACTGGTGATATTTAGCAAAACCCTAAGTAAAAATCTTAATATTAAAACATTAGGGTAGAGACTTATGAACGTCAGAGACATTAGATCCGCAAAAAAAAGCGCCTCTTGCATTAAAATTTAAAATTTTTTAATGTTGGAATGTTAAATTCATGAAATAACGTTTCCGATGTTAAAATCAATAAAATTTTAATGTTGGGGACGTTAAATCTGCAGAAATAATGTTTCCTGATGTTGAAATAATAAAACTTTAACGTTAGTGATATCACGTATTTGATAGTTAAATTCTTAATTCGGGCCAAAGTTCATAATGCCGGCCGAAATAAAACAGATTAAGAATATTGTAAAGACTGGTCAGAATTATGCATTTTTTGTCAGAGTTGAAGTGCTAGAGGCTCGATGTCCCTAGCAATACGCAAAATAATGAAAATATCATTATTAAAAAAAAATTCATATGTAATTTGATCCGGATTCCGGTTTTCATCCGGATTATCCAAGCCGGATAACAACCCGGATTGACCCGGATGTAATCCGGTTTTTTTTTGTGTATAACCCGGATGACGGATTTTATCCGGATCGAAGCACTACTTTAGCGCGAACCAGAAAATCACGTGGGGAATCAATGTTGATCGTCACGTGAAATTGGACCAATAAATAAATTTTTAACTATGCAACTCAAATAGACTTCTATTTGTCATACAAATACGGAATGTTTCATAATATGAGATTTGTTTTTTTTACTACATTACGTACATTATTTTTTTTTAATTTCCCTCTTTAAATTTTTTTTTTAAAATAATTATGTCATCTTATGATGATATTAAATGTAAAAATTGTGAAGAAATATACGCAAGCATATATTTTGAATGGTGCAAACCATGCGAAATAAATAATATTAAGAAAAATTTTGCAAATTGGAGTAGTGGAAATGGAATAGTTGACGAATTTATTCAAGAAATGCAATTAAAAATTGAGAGTAATGGGGATATAGTTATTGAATGGATACCATATACCCAATTTAATGATATCAAAGAAATAGGTAAATATGGTTCTGTTAAATTATGTTCAGCAATATGGATGGATGGACCATTAGATTACGAGCACCGGAGTAAATGTGAATATGAAAGAATACCTAATATGGAGGTTATTTTAAAATGCTTAAATAATTCGCAAAATATTACCAGTGAATCTTTAAATGAGGTATAATTTCTAATTCTTGTAACTTAATTTAAAATCTTTTATTATAATAACATTTTATATGTATATTTTAGCTAGTTAAACCATATTCTATTTATATTCTCGAAAGTGATATTCCTAAAATATATGGTATATCACTAAATCCAAATACAAAAGATTTTATTATTGTTCTTAGCAATGATTTTTGTGAAAATTGTGGTAATCAATTTACAGAAATGCGCAAATCATGGTGTAAACCATGTAAAGTAAATTATTTGAGACAAAATTTTGCAAACTGGACCAGCGAAAATAAAAATATTGATGAATTCATTCAAGAAATGCAATTGAAAATTGAAAGAAGTAGTGACATAATTGTTGAATGGATACCATACAGCCAGTTTAATAATATCAAAAAAATAGGCAAAGATGATTTTACTAGTACACTATATTCAGCAGTATGGATAAATGGTCCATTAGTATATGATATTGATATAAAAGGATATAAATGGAAAGAAGTTGCTTTAAAATGTTTCTATAATTCACAAAATATTACCAATGAATTTTTAAACAAGGTATGAAATTTCTAATCATTTTATAATTCTATAAATTATTCCTTATTTATTATTATATTAATCAAATATATGCTTTTATAGGCTAAATCATATACTATTGATACTCGCAAGAATGAAATTAAAATATATGGGATATCCCAAAATCCAGATACCAAAGATTATATTATGGTTTTTGAGGATGATTTTTGTGAAAATTGTGGCAATCAATATACAAATTATATAAAAGATAAATGGTGTAAATCATGTAAAGTAAATGATTTAAAGCAAAATTTTGCAAATTGGACTAGTGGAAATGAAAAAATTGATGAATTCATTCAAGAAATGCAATTGAAAATTGAGAATCATTATAATTTAATAGTTGAATGGGTACCATATAGCCAGTTTAATAGTATCAAAAAAATTGGCAAAGATGGTTTTACTACCCTATATTCAGCAGTATGGATAAATGGTCCATTAGAATACAGATATGATAAAGGGAAACATAAAAGAACGCCTAACAAAGAAGTTGCTTTAAAGTATTTCTATAATTTACAAAATATTACCAATGAATTTCTAAATGAGGTATGAAATTACTAATCTCTTTTTGCTTTATAATATTTTTGTAATCTATTCCTTATTTTTTATAACAACAACTTTATATGTTTTAGCAGGCTGAATCATATAGTATTGAGAGTTATAATGATAATATTCCTAAAATATATGGAATATCTTATAACTCAAATACCAATGATTATGTTATGATTCTTCAAAATAGTTTTTGTAAAAATTGTAGTAAACAATATACAGATATACACCATGAATGGTGTAAATCATGTCAAATAAACAATTTAAAACAAAATTTTGAAAACTGGACCAGTGGAAATAAAAAAATTGATGAACTTATTCAAGAAATGCAATTAAAAGTTGAAAGGTATAATGATACAATAGTTGAATGGATACCATATAACCAGTTTATTGATATTAGAGAAATAGGAAAAGGTGGTTTTGCTATGGTATATTCAGCAATATGGATGAATGGTCCATTAGAATATAGTAAAGAGGAATACAATAGGTTACTTAGTAAAGAAGTTGCTTTAAAATTATTGTATAATTCACAAAATGTTATTACTGATGAATTTATAAATGAGGTATATATTTTTCTTAGAATTTGATTAAATATCTTACTGTATAATAATTTCTTTTTCTATTTTTGTTTTATAGGTTAAAGCTTATTCTATTAATTATGATGAGGACAATCGTATTCTTAAAGTATATGGAATATCTCAAAATACAGATACAAAAGAATATATTATGGTTTTTCAATATGCAAACTGTGGAAATTTAAGTATTTATAGTAATATCAATAGAAATTGGCATTGGATCGAAAAACTAGTGATGTTAAAATACATTATTCAAGGACTTAAAAGAATTCATGAAAATGGAATGGTTCATCATGATTTTCACATAGGAAATATATTATTATCATTTTTTACTAATAAAGCCTTCTCATGCTCTGGAAATAATTGGGTTGATATACATATTTCAGATATGGGATTATGTGGAGATGTCAGTAATATAGATAAAACAAATATTTATGGAGTTATGCCTTATGTGGCTCCTGAAGTATTAAAAGGAAGACCTTATACCCAAGCAGCAGATGTATATAGTTTTGGCATGATTGCGTATTTTGTGGCAACCAGAAGACAGCCCTTTGCAAATTGTGCACATGATAATATTTTAGCATTAAATATATGTAATGGAATTAGACCTGAAATTAAAGTGCAAGAAGCACCAAAATGTTATATTGATTTGATGAAAAGATGTTGGGATTCAGATCTCAATAATAGACCAAGTGCTATTGAAATAGATGAATTAATTGGATTATTTTGTAATTCTATTTCACATGGTAAAGATGAGGAAATTAAAAAGCAATTTGATGAAGCAGAAGAATATAGAAAAGCAAATCTTGTATTTATAAAAAATAATCAATCAACTACAATTCATCCACAAGCTTGCTATACTTCTCGGTTACTTAATCAATTTACGAAGAATCTTCCAAAATGTGATAATATCAATAGTATTTCAATAGAAGCTATTGATTTTACAAAGTAAGTTACATGTAATCAAAATAATTCTTCTTAACTAAAAAATTTATTAAAGTTTTAAATTATTTAATAGGTTATCAAATAAAAATGAAAATGAACAATCAGAGGAATAAATTATATTTGACTACTAAGTTTTATTAGTTTTATTAATGCTATTTTTGAGTTAAAACACAAGTGCTATCTTTTTCTAATATACTTAATGTTTTATTCAACACTGATTTATAGAATATATGTAAAATTTTTTTATCATATAAATAAAATTCAGTTTGTAATTCACCAGTAAATTATTTGGTGTGTGGATACATAGGAATTCCATAAATTGCTATAGAATCCTTAGAGTTCTGGTATTTTATGAAATTCCTTAGTAAATCTTAAGGATCTTTTAGGATTCTAAATTATAAGATTTTTAAGGATTTCTGATAAAAAAACCTTTAAGGATTCTTTATTTAAGTATCATAATTTTATTTTCCCGTAAAATTACAGGTAGAATGCCAATCATTCAGTATATTTACCGATTTATATCTTTTTGATCATTTAAATTAATTAGTTATTAGTAGGTATGTATTATAAATCAGAAATCAATCAGTAAGTCACCCAATTGATATAAATTGTTAACTAATTTATAGCCAATCAAAAATAATACAAAATTTGGATTTATCTCATCAGATGATCCAGATTAACATTTTATTACCCTTTTTAAACTTTTTTAAACTTTTTCACTTCCTTTTCCTCTCTTTGTCCTTTCCCTTACACCTTACATCAGGGAATTTTTTGGACTGAAGATCTGCACAATTCTCTGAAATGAAGACTTCTTACAAATCTTTGACCCTATCACAAGACACTGAAGAAAAATTTTCAAAAATTCTGCACAGATTTTCATGTATTAAAAAATCTGCACAGAATTTTGGAAATTTTTCTTCAGAATACTTCAAAATAATTCAAAATTCTCCTATTGTTTTAATGTTAACAAACATCAATTATTTATTTAATTAAAAGCAATTACAAATTATAAGTACAAAATTAATTTACTACATTATTTATTAAATGTACTAACAGCTAAAGTTCTTTATTACAAAATACATGTTGTTAATGGTTTGGACATTATTTCAGTTAGTTCGATTCTAACAAACAACAGAAATCTATAAATAAAAAAATTTTGAAGTAAACAGCTTCAAAATATATAACCCAGCAGCCCAGGACCTAAACATAAAGAAAATGATCATTAGTATGCGATCGTTAAAGAAAGCAAAAAAAACAAAGTATTTACTTTTGAAGTTTTCATAATGTAAGCCTGTAACCCAAAATAAAAGAAAAATTGAATATTAGTATAATGTTTGTCAAAAATAACAAAAAAGAATTATTTCAAAGTTATTTACCTTTGAAATACTTAAAATAAGAGTCCAGGGCCTAAAAAAATGAACATTAGTACAATGTTCATTAAAGAAAGCAAAACAAAAAAGAACTTTAAAGTATTTACTTTCAAAGTTCTTCACCATTACAGTTCACCATCTGGAAGGCTTTTGGCAAAATGGGAATCCAGAATCTAAAAAATAGAAAAAAAATGAACATTAGTGAAATGTTCGTTAAAAATAAAAAAAATCAATATTTTGAAGTTGTTACCTTCAAAATGCTTGACATGGGAGCTTAGACCTAAAAATAGAAGAAAAATGAACGTTAGTTGACATTCGCTAAATAATATTAATAAAAAATTTGAAAGGTATACCTGCAAAATTCTGTCCAAGAGGCGTCCAAAAGCCAAACACCTACAAAAATAAACTGAAACATTAGCTAACATTTCATTTAATAAAATAAAAAAATAAGAAAAGATTTTTAAAGTCTTACCTTCAAAATCCTGTCCAGGAGAGTTCCGGAGAGCAAAAATCTGAAAAAAAGAAAATCAAAACATTAGTAATGTTTTGCTAAATAAAGCAAAAATAAAAAAATTTGAAGTTTTACCTTCGAAATAAGGGTTTCCAGCTTCCTGTACCTACAAAATAATAAAAATAATAATAATAAATAAACATTTAAATAAAAAAACAGAAAAAATTAATAGAATTTCAAAGCCTTACCTCAAAATTCCATGCAGATGGTGTTTTTAAAGTCAAAAACCTATAAAAGAAAAACTGAAACGTTAGCCAACATTTCATTTATAAAAAAGAAAAAATTTTGAAGTTTTTACCTTCAAAATACAGTCCAAGAACAGCTGAAATCTAACAGAAAAAAAGAAATAAAACATTCATTAGTGAATGTTTCATTAAGTAAAAACAAAATATCAAAGTATTTCAAAGGTAAATACCTTCAAAATTATGATAGGAAAGCCATGGATCTATAAAAAAACTGAAACATTTAGTTAAAATTTCATTAAGTAAAAAGAAATAAAATAAAAGGATTTTGAAGTTTTACCTTCGAAATTCTGTTCAAATAGGCGACTGGAAAGCTATAGAAACCTACAATAAAAAAAAACTGAAACGTTAGCCAACATTTCATTTAAAAAATGAAAAAACTGTAATTTTGAAATTTACCTTCAAAATTCTGTTCAAACTCCTGCTACCCAAAACTATTTTACGGTTTTTGAAGCTGAAACTGAAACTGAAACTGAAACTGAAACTGAAACTAGTACAGGGAGCCCATTTCTAAAAAAAAGACAATGAAGAACATTAGTAAACGTTCTTCACAAAAAAAAATTAAAAAAATATTGTTTTATTTTTCCTAGCTTACCTTACATCCAATTTTGTCTGGGGAGCTGTTCTCTAAAAAAAAGATAACAAAGAACGTAACATTCTAAACGAAATTTTTTTTTAAAAAAAAAATTCCCTTCTTTTGGCTTACCTTAGTCTATTTTATCTTAGAGAGCCATTCTTTTCTTTCTTTACGTTATTTTTTTTGTATTATATTTTTTTTTGGATTTGCATTTCTTTGGTTATATACACCTAAAAAAATCAAAGAAGAATATTAGTAAATATTCTCAATGAAAAAAAATACTAAAGAGAAAAAAAAATCTCTTCTCCCAGCTTACCTCATCTCAAAAAGTCCAGGAAGCCATTCTCTAAAAAAAAATAAAATAAAGAAGAACATTAGTAAACGTTCTTAATGAAAAAAATTAAAATAAAAAATAAAAATCCCTTTCTTCAGCTTACCTTGCATCCATTTTGTCTTGAATGGTCCAGAAAGCCATTCCCTAAAAAAATTATATTAAAGAACATAAAACGTTTAGTTCTTAATGAAAAAAATAAAAAAAAATATAATTTTACACCTTTGGCTTACCTTGCGTCTCTTGAAATGTCAAAATGTTTATTGAAAGAAGGAACTTCAAAGTATACCTTTGAAGTTCTTCTGAATGAGAACCCGGAACTTCTGAACTAGTCCAAGGGAGCTGTCTTTTAAAATAAAAGAAGTAAAGAATGTTAGTAAACGTTCTTAATGAAACTTTAGTTACTGTTTTTTTGAAAAAAACTTACCTCCTTAATATCGCAGTCACACAGATCTTGCCATTTTTGTCCGTAAGACTTTGTAAGACTTCAAAACTCAAAAAAAACCTTTTTTTAAATAAAAAAAAGTCCAAGAAAATTTTGAAGTTAGGCGAACTTACTAATTTTGTTTGTCCTTTACTTCAAAACTTCAGAATATAAAAAAGAATAAACAAAATGTTAATAAACATTTTGTTAAAGAAGATTAAAAAAAAATTTGAGAAAGTTTACCCTCAAAATGACATAGGAGGTTGGTTTAAAATCTGACGAACTTAAATATTTTGTCTACAAGACTTCAAAACTTGAAAAGAATATTAAAATTCTTTTTCTTCAGGTATTTTTTTTTAATAAAAGGGGATATAGAAATAATGATTATCTTTAAAAAGTGACAAATTATTTCTTTAAAGTCTTGAATAAAAAAATTGTTTCTTAAAAAAAGTTAAATTTAAAACAAGCTTGAAATTAATTAACTCGAGTTTATGTAAAGTTTATCAAAATAAAATAAAAAACTAAGATTTTTACTTAGAATATTTGATAAAATCTAGATTATCGCAGATTTCACCACAGATCTGAACTGTAAAAAGTTTGAAATTCTACAATTTTGCAGATTACCACAGATTTTGACACCATTATAATGTTTCCTGAACTAATGATTACCTTATTTGGATTTTATTTTTTTGTTGATCTTTTTGTTTTGTAATATACCTTATCGATTTTTTTTTACCTATAAAATTGATCGGCCAAGGTTATCTTGTCATTATCAAAATATGGGCATGAATCCTGCATGATCTTCATCAATTTTTTCCGGAAGTATTTTAGTACTAATATAGTAGTACTAGTATATAGAATAGTACAGTACAGTTCAGTACAGTACAGTACAAGTGTTTACAGGTCAAAATTGCAATTTAGAACTTCCTATGGCACTTTCATGTTACGTTAAGTTTACCCATCAATTTATAGTTTTTGTTTTAAATTTTAATTTTGTTGATCATTAATATTTTTTTTTTGATCATCATAATAACGTACTTTTATTTATTTTATTTTAATAAATAATATTCAAAAAAAAACATTTTTTATAAATTAAATAATAAAATGATATCATTTATATTATGTTGTAATTTAATTTAATAATATACTTTTTATATAAAGTTATTTTAATTGCATTGTAATATAATTAATTTGTGCTAATGTCTATAATATTTATACTTTTTAATAATTTTTTAAAAATTACTGTATTTTTATTTAACATTATCATGTTTTTAATTAATATATTTTAGCAAAATAAATTAATAAATAAATAAAGGAATTGAATCATTTACACTAACTTTAGCATTGTAACACACATGATTTATCAACATAATAACAAATTATTAATGAGAGCCTGTTTATATATAAACTATTTTAATCATCTGAAAAGTTATTATATAAATAATAATAAAAAAACTAAATTGTACAATTTTTTTCTCAATTTTTATTGTAGAATGTTGCTAATTTGCACTCAGAGTGAAATCACCTAAAGGTGATTTCACTCATTAAATTTATTAAACTTGATTGGTGTAAATTTTAATATTTCTCATCACCTTGTGATTTGCATATAAATCTTCTGTAAATTTTTAAAATGTTTTGATTGGCCAAATTTTTTTAAATATATAATAACCATGCTTAAAATATTTTCACACTAAAGTTTATAACAATTTATTAATTTTTAATAGATTACATGATTTATTGATTGAAAAAACAAACTCCAAAATACTAAATTTTTTGATAGGAATGATAAAAAAAATGAGTCACAATGATAAAGAAAAGAGAATATGTAAATGAAAAGGAAAAAAGAATGAGGGTGAATGAAAAAAATAGGAAGAGTGAAAGGGAATGAAAGAAATGAAAGAGGAGTGAAGGGGGAACGAAATAAAGCAAGGGGAGTGAAAGAAATGAAAGGAATGAAAAAGATCAAGTGGGAATGAAAAAAAAATGAAAATAATGAAGGGTAGTGTAAAGTAATGAAAAAGATGAAGTGGGAATGGAAAAAATGAAAATAATAAAGAATAGTGTAAAGGAACGAAAAAGATGAAGTGGAAATGGAAAAAAATGAAAATAAAGAAGGGTAGCGTAAAGGAATGAATAAGATGAAGTGGGAATGGAATAAAAATGAAAAGAACAAAGGGTATTGTAAAGGATTGTAAAAGACAAATGGGAACAAAAAAAAGAAAGGAACAAAAAAACGAAGTGGAAAAAAATGAAAGTAACAAAGGGTAGTGTAAAGGAATGAAAGAGATGAAGTGGGGACGAAAAAAAATGAAAGGATTGAAGAGAAAATAAAAAACAACGAAAAAAGTGAAGGAAGTGAAGAATAAAAAGAGCAAAACAAATGAAGAGACGAAAAGAGAACAAAAATATGAGGACTAAGTAAAAACCAAACCCATAAAATAAAAGAAGAAATAAAATTAGTAGGGAACGGAAATTATGTGTAGTAATAAATAAACAAAAACAAAAATATAAAAATCATACCTTAGTAGTTGCAGAGAAGAACTGAAAGACCTAAAAAGAACGAAATACAAAATGTAAGAAATGAAATATAAGAATGAAAGAAGAAATGGTTATGTAGTGCTGGACATACCTTAATTGCAAAACCAAAAGAGCCAAAGGACCTAAAAAAATGAAATAAAGTTAGTAGGAAACAAAATGCAAGAAGCAAAATGAAAAAAAAGAAAGAAACCGCACCTTGAGTGCCGTGCAAAGGAGTAAAAGGACCTAAAGGAAAAGATTATCAAAAAAATAAACAAATATAAGAAATGATCAGCAGCCAATAAATTTAATAGGGTGCGCATGGACTAATTATAATGAGGTTAAATTATATAAAATTATTAGGTTAAATCACATCCTAGGTGAAAAATTGTTAAATCACCCTGGGTGTAAATTAGTTATATTCTTTATTGTATTTAATTTATTAATATTAATTTATTTCACATTTTTTAACATGTGAATCTAGGTTAAAAAAAAAGATCATACCTAAAGTTTTCAAATTAATTTTATTTTGTTACATTTTTTACATTATCATATTTTTTAATTAA
>JADRCO010002262.1:0-14467 GCA_021464525.1 Rhizophagus sp. LPA8_4_AMF | reverse complement strand
CATATGATGGTGTCGTACGATTACCCTGGTCATTGGCAATAATTTCAACTCTATCATTTTGCCAAATACCAACACAGGAATATGACGTTCCTAAATCAATACCGACGGCTTTTCCGCTCATTTATGTTATTTTTTTTTTCTTTCGTTTCTATCGTATAGTAAACAAATGAATGAATATTTTTAGGAAATAACTTTGTAAAAAATTTCATTAAATTATTTGTAACACGTGAAAGTTTTTGATTTATATCTCATTCCAAACCAGTAATTGAATGGGAAATTTTTGTATCAATTTAATAAAAACGTTTTTAAATGAAGGAAAAAAAGTAATTAGAAATTAGGAAATTTTTGGCCAACAAACAATACGTTTGATTCCCAATCTTTATTTATTTCACTTTGTGGATGTTGTAGACCATGTCCCAAATCGTCCCGTCGGTCTAAATTATTGGCCCATTCTAATAATGCCTTAAAAACGTACCAGCGATGATCTCCTAATTTGGGCCGATGGGACGTGGTTTGATTTGGTCTACATGGACGTATTAGTAATATTTGGTTTATCTCTTCTTGTGTTACAATACATCTTCAGTTACAACTACTAATGGATGATATTAAGTAGTATAAAACAAATGCTTTAATAAAATTTTTACGACATGAAATTCGATGATGACTCAGTATTCATTATACGCTAGCTAAAAATAACAAGTCGTGCCTTCCTTAATTCCTTAAAATGAGTAAAGAGTCTGAAGTTATGGAATGTTAGGTGGACTTACAACAATGGCACATTTTTCTGCAATTTCTATTCAATATTTTAGTTATTTTTAAACAAATCTTTATATCGAAATCCACGTCATAAGGTCAATTATACTTTTGTCATGTGATCATAATCACGAACCAAGATTTATTTTTGTTTCTTCGTTAATTTCTTTTTCATCAGTTTATACCTTATTACAGTACAAGGTTTAAATGCAGGAATCACAATTTATTTTAACGCAAATTTTATTATAAACAATGTAAAAAAAAACCCATGATATCTGATATTTAACATATGATACTATTTATACAAGAACAAAATCTTATGTATCGTGAATTTGAAGATAATATAGATATTGAGTATGATCTCCAACGTTGTATAGTATAGTGTTTGTAAAATACCTAAATTTATGCTCCAAATTAGAAAATTGATAGTCTTAAACTAGGTCTTAAACCAGGTTTTTAAACCTAGTTTCATATAGTTCGAGACCTGAAACTAGTAGTTTGGAGCACAAACCGAACTGGTCGAACCATTTAACATCCCTACTTATAATAATACATAATGAACACTGGTTTTAAGATTAGCTTATAAAATAAAAGTGGCTAAGCATATGTTCAATTTAAATAATTTAAATGTAATTTATTTGATCAATAATTTCCGTAAAAAGTAAAATAATAAAAAAATTTTATGAATAAAGGATTTCAATTTCACAAATCGATAATCTATTCTCACTTAGAAAATGAGAAGTAAAAAATTCTTCGTGTTAATTTGTAATCCGAATTTACGTGTCTTCAAAAAAAATTTGTATATTTTTAATAAGATCAATTTTATTTAATTTTATTACATACCGTATGATTTTTGACTTCATTTATAAACGTACTTGTTGAATGAGGGAAGCTATGAAAAAATATCTACTTTATAAAGTTTGTTCATTATTTGTTCGGCAATCCCTTCAAGTAATTTTTGTTCACGTTCATATTCATCTTTACTTGCTTCTTGGTTATTCTCAAGCCATGTAATCGATTTTTGTGCTGCATCTTGAAGTTTATTCTTTATATTATCAATATCCTAAATACAGATACATTTTAAAACGAGACTAAAATTTGTTCAAGTAGACAAAACTTTAATAACAGCATAAACTGAAAAGCTTACTTGAATTACGTTAAATAAGTTGTATGTATATGATTCAAAGCTATTTTGTGCTTCCATTTTTTGTCTATATTGCTTTCTTTCCGCATGATATTTATCAGCTTCGGAAACTGTCAATATTAGAATATTAAATTATTTATTACTATATGATTATTAAAATATATATACTGAAATTAATTCAAACCCATGCGTTCGATTTCTTCCTTCGATAATTGTCCTTTTTCATTAGTGGTATCTTGAGTCTTTCTAGATAAAATACAAGCTTGTACGGCGACACCATAGGCTGCGGATTCAGAAGGACTGATAGATTTGTTTAATTCTTTACCATTAAAGAATTCAGATATTCCCCTTTGAATCTCGGGAATATACGTTGAACAACCGACTAGGACAATTTCATGAACTTGACTTTTGTCAATTTTACTATCCCGAAGTACTTTCTCAACAGGTTCTATTGTAGAACGAAATAGGTCTTGATTTAATTCTTCAAATCTGGTTCGCGTCAAAAAAGTATAGAAGTCAATGCCTTCATAAAGAGAATCAATTTCAATGGGAGTTTGTGTTGATGTTGAAAGTGTACGTTTTGCATGCTCACATGCTGTTCTTAAACGACGGATAGCACGTGCATTGGAAGTAATGTCTTTTTTAAATTTTCTCTTGAATTCTTGCACAAAATAATTTATAAGACGATTGTCAAAATCTTCACCACCAAGATGATTGTCACCAGCAACAGCTTTTACTTCAAAAATTTCTTTTTCGATAATTAAAAGAGAGACGTTGCAAGTACCACCGCCCAAATCAAAGACGAGAACATTTCGTTCTCCAATAGTATTCTTAGTAAGCAATAGCCGCTGCAGTTGATCCAATAACAATACGGAGTACATTCAAACCGGCAATCAAACCGGCATCTTTTACAGCTTGACGTTGAGAATCACAAAAGCAAACTGGTACTGTAATTACAGCATTTTTAACTTGTGTGCCAAGGAATGCTTCTGCGATTTCTTTCATTTTTACTAATATCATAGATAAAATTTCTTCGGGAGTGAAAATTTTCCTTTTTCCTTTGTATTCTACATTGATAACCAGTTTACCATTCTTATTTAGGACTTTGAATGGCCAATGCTAACATATTTAAAATTGTAAAACTTTCTTAATTGACTTTTTTGATGAGTAGAAAATTTCATTTTTTATGTAGTAAAATATACCTTCATATCAGATTGAACGTCCTGATCATTGAAATTACGACCAATGAGACGATGAACACTAAACACAGTATTTTGAGGATTTATAGAAGCTTGATTTTTGGCCGCATCTCCAATAAGAATTACTGTATTAGTGAAAGCGACATATGATGGTGTTGTACGATTACCCTGATCATTGGCTATAATTTCAGCTCTATTATTTTTCCAAACACTAACACAAGAGTATGACGTTCCCAAATCAATTCCGACTATAATTTAATCATCATTATTATTTGTTAAATTCTTAGAATATTTGGGCAAAAAAAAAACTTTAAGAAAATAAATCTACCACTCATTTTTTTTTGGATTAATTTAGGTTTTTTCTTATCGTATTGTGAATATATAAATGAATATTTTTAGGAAAATTGAAAGATTAGGGGAACAAAAAGGTATCAGGGACAAATCGATAAATTGAAAGTGAATACAGGGAAATTGATAACATTAAGAATCTTAACATGTGAAAAAAATGATTTGATCTACAATCTATATACTTGATATTCCAAATCAGTAATTAAATGGGTACTGATTTAATAAAAACGGTTAATAATTAATGGTTAATGGTTCACAATAACATACAGGTTTTACATAACCTTTAATCTTTCTATTTCACTTGAAAACCATCAGAACGTCATGTGCATACAAAAATACACACGTCCGATAAACCCGGATTTGTCGTTATTTCGGATTTTTTTTTTCCGAAACTAAATCTCATTTAAAAAATCGCTCGAATCATTTCGGCCGAAATCAAGCTTTTTTAAAAGTATAATACTATAAAGGTATATCTAAAAAGTATAAATTTTAAATTTAGAATAATCAATACATTAAGTTTAATTTTAAACCATATTATATACAACTATCATAAAAAAATTCTTATTTAAATCAAAGTTTAAAAATAATTTTTTTTTTTGTAATACCTTAATTACCTCAATACACTGGATTCTAACAGCTAACATAATTTTCATATAAAATACGGTATTGTTTTTTTTTGATAATATCGGATATAGTGAATATACCGGATATTTTCTCGTGACCAATCCGATTTATCATTGATCGACCTGTATTTTTGGGAAAATCTAAATATTTAAACGAAAGTTACATATAAAATTTCTTTTGGTTAATATAATTTCCTAGTAAATTTTTAATGACCTTTTTTTTAGGGAACTGCAGAAGGATTTAATCAAATTAAACGAAGATTTATTTAATTCTTTACCATTAAAAAAATAAAATATCATTTTTTGAATTTTGAGAATATATTGAGTCTCAAACAAAGACAATTTTATTAAATGATTTTTATCATACATTTTTAGCATCCATTAGTACTTTCACAACAGACTTCATTATAGAATCATGGAACAGATTTCGGTCCAATTCTTCAAATCTGACATGTTTCAACGAGATATAGAAATTAACACCTTTGAAAAGAAAATCGTTTTGCACGCTCACATGCCATTCTACATGCATTTTTCCTTAAATTTTTTTTTTTGAACTCTCGTATAAAATCTTAATCATCACAATGAGTGTTACCTAGCAGCCTAATTCCCCAACATGTTGATCAAGACGAGGTCCGTCTATGATTCCTGTAATTACGGATGATATAGATTTTCCGCTAAAACATGAAGAAAAATTCAAAATTATGGGTTTGGAGAATCTCAGTAATCCCGAGAAAAATTAATATATAAAAATTAATTAAAAAAAATTTTTTCGCTCTCATCATAGGAAAGGTCAATCAAATCGTAAAGCTGTTCGAGCAAAGTATCTTTTATTTCAAGAATTCCTTTTTCAATGGTAAGGAAAAAACGTAATAAGTAACAATAAATCAAAGATAATAAGAGCACCATGTCTTTCTTAACTAAGCAATAGCCGATACAATTTGTCCAATAATGATACGCAGTACAGTACATTCAAACTGAAAATCGAGCCAGCATCTTTTACAGCTTTGACGTTAGAATCATATTCAATCAACTTTTTCAAAGGAATAATTAAAACAAGTCGGTAATGTAATTAAAGCATATTTAACTGATATGCCGAAAAAAGCTTCTGCGATTTCTCTTCATTTTTACAAATATCATGAATAATATTTCAAATATAAAATTTTTCTTTTACATCTGTATACAAAACTAATATAAGGTTTCCATTTTTTGTTGATAACTTTGAACTGCCAATTCTAATACGTCTGCCTTCTTATAAACCACCTAGTAACTAAATTTTTTTAAGTGGTGAACTCATATTTTTTTGATTACTTTTTATAGAACGTACCTTAATCAGGAAATTTTTTCGACTTAAATCCACATTGGAATCCACATCAAATATTGTGGAAATATGTGGAAACCTGAATAGTTCCAATATTTTTCCAATACCCTGGTATTTTCGACGTGGATCCACAAAATTCGAAGATTAAAACATGTAGGATATAAATGTATGGAATTCCACATATTTCTGAAGGACATTACATTTTATTACTTCCCGAAAACATCATTTCCAAAGTGGTTTGTAGCACAAAATCGAAGCATGGAAAATTGTTCCGTTCGTGCACTGGTTACATTGATTAGTAATCTATATTAATTTAACATAACAATTAACAAGTGGATATAATAACATTAAAAAGCATAAAAAGGTCGTATATAGCGCGAAATTCAAGAAATCAGTAGTTGTTATTAGTTTTCAACTATTCCCAATTTGCCATTTGTGTTCAAAAATTATTACTGTTTATTCCCAACTTCCAATAATTCTATTCTTGTCCATCTGTTTGTTGATTTATTAATGTCCAGGAGTGGTGGAGACGATTTATTATTTAATGCGTCAGAAACAGCTGAAAGTAAAAAGAATAACTGACTGTTTAAGACTTATCACTAGATACAATAAAGAATATTTTATTACTTCTTAATGTTCAGTATTTACTTTAAGTTAGAAGATTCATAAAGGAGTTGTGTAGTTATTACTATTGTAAACATTATTTAAACTTTAGTAAAATCTGTATAATAAATGGGAGTACTAGAGTTACTTGGGCTGAAACAGACAGACACTTGGTAATCCAAAGATTGCACAAATATCAAAATTTTTGTGATGAATTTATCTTAACAATGCATATGCGATAAACTATAAAAAAAAATTTTTTGATAGTAAACCGCCAGGCTGAGCTTTGTAGTTATAAAAATTATAAATGTAGAACAATTTAAAATTATTTATATAGCAGCGCAATCATTTATTTACTTAAATATTATTATTCCGTATTCTCTTGTAATTTAATAAAAAAATTTATCAATCATATTCATGTTTTTTTGAATTAGAGAAAATATTTAAGCTATAAAGTTTATTTATTATTAGGTCAGTATTCTCTTCAAGTAATTTTTGTTCATTTTCATATTCATCCTTCCTTGCTTCCGGGTTATTCTCGAGCCATGTAATTGATTTTTGTACTGTATCGTGAAGTTTACACTTTATATCATCAATATCCTAAATTCAAGTTCATTTTTAAAAATAAGGTTATACACTTGATCAAGCAGACAGAATTTTAATAACAAACTGAGAAACTTACTTGAACTACGTTAAGTAAGTTGTATGCATAGAATTCCAAGCAATTATGTGCTTCTATTTTTTGTGCATATTGCTTTCTTTCTGCATGATATTTTTCTGCTTCATTGGCTGTAATTATGTAAATAATTAAACTTAGTATTTTACTGGATGGTTATTAAAATGTGATATTGAAAATTGATTCAAACCCATGCGCATGTTTTCTTCCTTCGACAATCGATTAGTGATGAAAATCTTATTTGATCTTCCGGTTGTTTTATCAATAGCAGAAACCTATTATTGATTAAAAAGTTAAAATACAATTAATTTAATAAACTTACTTAAAAAAAAAGAAAAAAAAATATTTTTATATTCTAAATATTGCATGAATACAAACGTGCAAGATGCCATTTGCATCAATATCAAAGGAAATTTCAATTTGCGGAACGCCTCTCTGTTCTGGAAAAATTCTAATCAATTCAAATATTCCTAGCAAGTTGTTATCTCTTGTTAAAGTACGTTCACCTTCATATACTTTAATCACTATATTAGACTGGTTATCAAAATCTGTAGATATAATTTCAGTTTTCTTAGTAGGTATCGTGGTATTACCCTTAATAATAATTGGTGTCATAATATCACCAGTAGTCTCAATACTTAGAGATAAAGGAGTAACTTCAAGTAAAAGTAGATCTCTAGTCTTTTCAGACGTATCGCCAGATAAAATAGCAGCTTGTACGGCAACACCGTAGGCTGCAGCTTCAGCAGGATTAACAAACTTGTTTAGTTTTTTGCCATTAAAGAATATAGATATCATCTTTTGAATCTTGGGAATATACGTTGAACAACCAACCAAGATAATTTCATGGGCTTGACTTTTGTCAATTCTAGCGTCTCGAAATACCTTCTCAACATGTTTCATGATAGAACAAAACAGGTCTTTATTCAATTCTTCAAATCTGGTACGTGTCAATGAGGTATAGAAGTCAATACCTTCGAAAAGAGAATCAATTACAATGGAAGTTTGTATTGATGTTGAAAGTATACGTTTTGCATGTTCACATGCTGTTCTTAAACGATGAATAGCGCGAATGTTGGAAGAAATATTTTTCTTAAAAATGCTTTTGAATTCTTGTATATAATGATTTACAAGACGATTGTCAAAATCTTCACCACCAAGATGAGTGTCACCAGCAACAGCTTTTACTTCAAAAATTCCTTCCTCGATAGTTAAAAGAGAGACGTTACAAGTACCACCACCCAAATCAAAAACAAGAACATTTCGTTCTCCAGTAGTTTTCTTGTCTAATCCGTAAGCAATAGCCGCTGCAGTAGATCCAGTAACAATACGAAGTACATTCAAGCCGGCAATCAAACCAGCATCTTGTATAGCTTCACGTTGAGAATTATTAAAGTAAGCTGGTATTGTGATAACAGTATTTTTAACTGGTATACCAAGATAGTCTTCTGCGGTTTCTTTCATTTTTACCAATAACATGGATAAAATTTCTACGGGTGTGAAATCTCTCTTTTCGCCTTTGTATTCGACATTAATAAATAGTTTACCATTCTTGTTGATGACTTTGAACGGCCAATACTTATATATTTAATATTTTTATTTTTAAAAGATTTCTTAATTGTCTTATAACCCAATTTTCGAGAAATAATAAATTTTTTTTTTCTTTTTTTGAATTAAAATTTTATCCATAAAACATACCTTCATATCAGATTGGACGTCCTGATCATTGAAATTACGACCAATGAGACGATGAACACTAAATACAGTATTATGTGGATTCATAACAGCTTGATTTTTGGCCGCTTCTCCAATAAGAATTTCTGCATTAGTGAAAGCGACATATGACGGTGTTGTACGATTACCCTGATCATTGGCTATAATTTCAACTCTATCATTTTGCCAAACACCAACACAGGAATATGACGTTCCCAAATCAATACCGATTGCTTTACCATACATTAAGGATTTTTGTTTTTTTTCTTTAGTTTCTATCGTATTGTAAAAAATAAATGATATATTTAGTTAATAAAAAAAAAAAAATTTAGGGAATAGAACGTTGCATTTTATTAAGAATTTTCAGCAAACATGTGAAAAAGCAGTAATTTAATGGTAGTAACTCAGGAAAATTATTAGCCAATCAAGCTTAAGTTAGGTAGATATACTATACATAACAAAAAAAAAATGTTCTCTGATAACATTAGAAAGTACTAAAAGTTCGTATATAGTGCAAAATTCAAGAAATCACTCAAATCAGTGTTATACAGTTTTCAAGATGTCCACAATTTACCAACATTAACTATTTCACTTGTTTTTGTACAGTTCTTGATTTAATATATATTAATATCCTCGTTAACAGAATGCTGAATACTGATTTGAAAACGAAATACATCATCAAATTTGTGGAAAAATATTATTTTATTTGTATAAATATTAAGATACACAAAATTACCATAGTACCCTACCATCATACCATTTGTTTCTCAAGTCATCTACTATTTCGGAACGTATTAGAATGAACAATTTTCAAAAACTTAAAAATTGGATTTTCGATGAAAATTCCGAAATTCTGTGACTACGAAAAATTTAGTTAGGATATTTCGATCATTTATTACATATTTATTTGATAAAAGTTTATGTCACTATAAATTTATTGGGTTAATTAAAATCTCATTAAAACATCATTATGAAATATACTATTTAGTATTTACCTTTTAAGTCAATTGATTAATAAATAACGCGTTAATTGGCAACAGTTTCTCACGCTACTGAATTTTGTGTGACCATTGTGACTATGTATAACCATTCAAAAAATTATTGACTTAACTACGTTAAATATATAGGCAAACCCTCCAGTTAGTATGTATACTGCGCTATCATAAACTATTCAAATAGTTTTAAACACAACGTTTAGAATATAGATCAAAGTTTGTGTAATACATGATTCAATATAAATTAATTAATGAAAATAGCACATCTTCTTATCAAAAGAAATGTACTCATTCTATTTCCTATAAAATGGAATGCCTTATTCCCAAAATTATTTTTCATTGAAATTTTCCTAAAAACATTCATTTATTTGCTTAAAACTCGATAGAAAAATTGGTATATTTACATTCTTAGATTAAATAAATTATTTTTTTCCAAATATTTAAAAATTTTTAATAGTTAATTTATAGTCGGTATCGACTTGGGAACTTCATACTCTTGTGTTGGTGTTTGGAAAAATGGCGGAGTTAAAATTATTGCCAAAATACCATCAGTAAAATACTTTGTATTACTTCTACAGCATGCTGATACATCAAAACAAACTATACGAGAATCTCCTATATCCTATATCTATTTTGAGCAGAGCATCCTGATTACTTGTAACTATATACCCAGCGAAATCTTTTAATCGCTTAATTTCAAGACCTTTGCGCTCTATAGCTACTCTTCCTTCCGTTATAAGGGATTTGAGATGCCCGTTAAATCTATGCCATTCCCCACTAGACATTCCAGTTTCATTCATAACAATAAGCTTTCGAGCTTGAATAGCGCTATTAAACTAGTTAAAGCGTCCAAGAATTTTTTCCAAATCTGATGGCAAAATGGAGATGTTCTCCTAGAACTTTGTCACCAATAAAATCCGTAATAATATTTTTCCCACACTGTTGTAGACTTGTAGTGTAGATTTTAAATTGTTCGAGGCTTTTTTCCGGTTTTTGCACTAAATATGCCCACCAGTTCCAGATATACTCATTAAGCTCTTTGTTCCCATTGCAAATTACATTTAATACATGCCAGAGAATCGGATTTATAATTTCTTTTTTAATTTCTGGAGCTGATTTAGCCAAAAATCCTAGGAAAATGGTGAAGTAATCTGTAACCGGTTGAGGAACGTTTATGGGATATGGAAGGAAATTATAATCTTTGTAAACTATTAGGCCTTTAATGACTGCCTGAACTATTGAAGAATTTAACTTTATCGATTCCCCTCCATACTTGATTACATTAATTTGGAATTCGGAAAGCTCTTGTTTAGGCCCCAATTTAGTCGTAATTAGGTTATTATATTACTAAATAACTTAATCTAAGCCGTTTATGACTAAATAATAGTCATAAACGGCTAATCATTGTTCAACATCACGTTCATCAATATACTGAAGAAAAGTGATTAAATAACTCGTGCATTAATTTTTAAAGAACAATAAAAATCATTATTTTAAAATCATTATGATTTTGAATGGTATAGCAAAACTGCTATATATTATTAATTTTAATTTTTATGGGAAAACATTTTTTTGCGTTGTTGATAGTTTTTCAAAAGTGTTCGTACAGTTTGAGTTTGTATGATAATGAATACTTTATTCGTGAAACAATTATTTGATTGTGTGTAAACTATATGTATTCAAGATAGAAAATAATACTGTTAAACATTATGTTGAACGTCATGACAGAAAGAGATAACAGATTAACGAAAAGAAAGATGGGATTTCGGACCTGAACGGTTTGCGTTCCCTAGTTAATAATACTAATCGAAATGCATAAATAAATACAATATTATAAATAAACATAAAATATAGATAAACAATGAACTACTAGTAAGGGAAATAAACGTTAAAAATCTAAAAAGAAATTTCTTGTATTAGCCCCAGTAGAAAAAATGGTAGAACCTAATACGCCACAAAAGCCTTTGCGGATATTTCTGTCGGTCAATTACAAAATCTGGTACATAAAATTATTTCTACAATTAACTTCTTTGGTTGATCGAAAGTCACTAGCTAGTTTAAATAGTTTTAATATATTTTGCTACTTAAAAATATTTTTAAATTAGAATTAAAATTTTTAATTAAAATAAATTTAGATAATAACGTAAAAAACAACATACAGTTAAATCGTATATATATGTATGTATAAAATATTTACCATAATCATGAGCTTCAACACTTAATTCTTCAATTTTTCGTTTTTTTAATGTGAATGAAGAATTTTGAACTGATGATGAACTAAATAACACGTTAATAAACAATTAGTATTATCACATTATTTTTGATATCCATGTAATTTTAAATACCTTTCAATGTCTATATCAAACTCTTGTTCCATCGAAATATAATTATAATTATAATCTAAAGAATATAACATGCATTTTAACAATTATTTAAAATTCAGTTTCAAATTACAATTATTATTTTTTTTTTCGTAATACTGCACCTCGTTTATTACTAAATGAAATCGTTGAAGATGAATTATCGAATGAACATTTAGATATTAAATCACTTAATGGCCTACTTATATAAATAGCTTCTGAATGTCGTTTTTCAGCAAATTTAGGACCAAGCTTCTTTGATTGTATAAGCTCAATTCTTTTTGCTTCAGCTTGATTAAATATTTTATCATATTTATTTCTAGATACCCAATTATTGAAAGTTAGACAAATAGCTTTTAAAGAAGGTCTTTTTTTGGGATCAGCATCCCAACAACTTTTCACTAAATTAACAAAACATTCTGGTGTATCTTCTGTGATTTTAGGCCGTTCTCCGTCAAGAATTTTATAAATAAGATTAACATCATGCTTGACATTATCAAAAGGCTTACAACCTGTTGTAAGTTCCCACATAATCATACCCAAACTATAAATATCAGACTCTTTAGAAAATGCAGACCCTTTAAATATTTCTGGTGCAACATAAGGTATTACTCCATAAATTTCATTATTCGATGATTTATTATCTACAGGTTGTGATAACCCTAGATCCCCAATTTTCCAATCAAGTAAATTATATAATATGTTTCCGCTATGGAAATCTCGATGCATAAATTTTGCATTATGAATTGTTTCAAGACTAAATAAAAAAAAAAATTTTTAGTAACTTAATTTTAAAGAATATAATAAAGAAATTTAAAATATAAATACCCTTTTGAAATTTGCCATAAAATAGATAGTTTTTGTTTATTCCATGTAATTTTTGTAAAATTCTTTTGTAAATACTTATGTAAATCTCCTCCTGATGCATATTCTATAACTAATATATAATCATTTAATTCGGGATCTTTTGTAAAACCATAAGGTTTAATAATATGACTACAATACGAATCAAAACAATGTTGAAATGATATTAACTATTAAATTTCAAAGATTAAATTTAAGATTAACAAATTAATTTTATCAAGAAATTATTCAAGAAAATATTTTAAAATACTTACTTCATCCAAGAAATACTTGCCAATATTTTTAGAATTTTCAAATCTTTTTAAAATGACAGTTTTATTATTCGACCAAGTTGCTTTATATATAATACCATATCCCCCTTTTGTCATTTCTTTTACATTTGCAAATTGAAAATATGGTATCAATCTAATTGGTTTATTCTTAAAGTATAATACATTCCTTGGTTCAAAATATTTATCACTACTTTTTACAGTATTCGTGGAATTAAATAATATACGTAAATTATTATTTGACGTTCTATAAATATTATAGTAATTGTCGACTAAACTTTTTTTGATAAATGATTTTCTTTTACATTTTTTACATTGAGTGTGAATTGTAGGTCCAAAAATAATGTTTGTTGTTAAACAATATCTGCATCCGATATAATATATATAACAAATTGTACAATACTTTTGACGATTTGATGTAAATGTTAACTTGGAACGACATCCATCACAATTAGAACTATCATGCCACCATGGTAAGTAAAGTATAGAAATTTTCTTTTTATCCGGGGTTGTCTCTTTTCTTTTAGTAATTATATAACAACTTGCACATAATTTAAATAGTCCTATAACCTCTCTATCTTTTTCTTGATATAATGATTTTCCACATAATTTACAATCTTTTTCACTTTCAATCACTTTATTATATGCTTCAATATGATTATTATCACTATATAAACTACTATGATTAAGTATTTGTTTAAAACATAAAATTGTTGAGCAATTAATAGAGTATTGTTGAATACATTGTAGTAATAATCCTGTCCCACTTATTTCATGTTCATTACATTCTTTTAAGTCCATTGGGTAAATATATACGTCCAAGTATATATTATTATCACTGGAAGTTATATTATTAGTATACAATGATAAACATTTTTTGCAATATTTTTGATCATAACAGAGGAGCGTGCTAGTATATTCTTCTCCACAGTAAATACAGTTTTTATCCTTATTATTAAAAGAAATAAATTTAATTGGTATAGGACTAGATTTTAATCTTGGCGTTGGGTCAAAAGAATTTTCATCATTTACTTTTACAAGTTTCATTTTATTCATTTTTATTATGTTATTATAAACAAGTATCGATAACAATAATGAACTTGAAAATTTTGAACGTACTGTATTTATATTAGAATTATGAGTTTTAAAGAAAAATTAGAATCTTCTAATTACCCTCTGTATAAAAAATTTGAATTTGCGTCAGATCTATTCCGTATTTCTATATTTGATTATTAATATTTTTTGTATAATATAAGTTACGGGGGCCAACTCAAATGTTACACACACTAATCAGTGATCGCCAGAACTATCACCATATGTAAATTGTAAAAATGTTCATGTTTAAAGTGAAAGATCTGCCGATAATTGACCCATCACAAAATAAAAACTATTTTTCGAAAATGATGAAATGTTCAAGTTTATCGTATGCATTTTTTTTCGTTAGTTTCTTTTCTGTATTTTTCATAAAACAGGATCGGCTATTTGAAATACCGTTATTTCAGTGTTATTTCACGTGTCGCATGAATATCAATGATTTTCACGGAAAATCATGATATTTATGCGACACGTGAAATAACTCTTTTATCTCATGGAGACTAACGC
>JADRCO010002261.1:0-14468 GCA_021464525.1 Rhizophagus sp. LPA8_4_AMF | reverse complement strand
GTCCTATAGGACTGTGGTCTGGACTGCGGTCTTATAAAAAAATTTTTTGTCATTTTGTATAATTTCTACCGGAATTAACAAAATGTGTATTATTGTGTAACAAGTTTTAGCAAAAATGGAAATTTCCTTTTTTGGATATTTGTGTAACATTTGGTAATAGTAATTCCAATTTTCGCGAAAATAAAAATTTCCTTTTTGGAATTGTGTAATGTTACACTGTCTTAATTCTGGCCGGCACTATGAATTTTAGTTAAAAAATTTGATCGGTCCTATTAGACCGATCAGTCCTAATCGGTCCAGTTCTAGGACCAGACCGGTCCTAGGACCAGAACACAGTCCTGTCAGTCCAGACCGGACCGTTAACATCCCTACCTTTGCCTATATTTATTTGAGTACGCGAAGTTCTTGTGTTTTGAGTTTGGGCATAGTAGCGTTAGTGTGTAAAAAAAATAATTAACTAGATCAGGGGGGTTACTTTTTGTTACAATCAAAATATAATATGATACTTTTCCTTTTTAGTTTAAATCACAAAAAACTTCTACTTCTAAAGGCAAATTTGAATTGCAATTTTTATTCAAATAAATTATACGTGATAAAAAATTCATTAATTAATTGTGTAACATTTGAAAAATTTGTTATAGCAAAAATCTTCATTGTATCAAGGGTCATTTTATTATTGTATACATCTGTTATTAAGCTATATATGGGGCGTAATAGGATTAAGCAGTGCCGAATTATTACAATAGCAAAACAATTACGCTGCCATAATATCAAAATATATTGTACCATTGAATTGCTGAATTGCCAAATTGTCGAATTGTCAAATTGTCAAATTGTCACTGAATCGCTAAATTTCTGTAATATTGAATCATTGAATTACCACTGAAAATTTATATTAAAAAAATTTTAAAAACTGAAAATACTGAAATATAAAACAATTTACTTATAAGTATTAACAAACAATACTTTATTTAATTAACCATTTAAACAATATACAACTTTTAAATATTATAATTGTAAAAGAACCTATAAAGAAATTATAAAGAAATCATTGACATACATATTATTAACTATTACTTTTTAAATGGTTAGCATTTGCAGCTTTAGCAAGAATATCATCTACATTAAAATCTAAATCACCATGATCAACTTCTTCACGTTCAGTTTCTTCACCATTTACATTATTCAATTGAATTAAATCCCCCACCAATAAATTTGAGTTTTCTTCAATTAATTCATTATTTACTTCCATTTCAGGGATTAAATTTTCAAAAGAATCATCATCCTCCTCTTTACCTACAGTCATTTCAAACATATCTGAATCAAGTGAAAGAGATCTAGCATAATCCTGCATTATTTGGTTAATGGTATCATCAGATAGATTGTTACTGGCATAATTAAATTCTTGTTTTGCATTTGATATATAGTATGAATGCAATTGTGCCATATTAGATACTTTTTCTACTTTAAGTCTAAAAAATAAAGAAAGTTATAATTTAAAAATTATTAAAATTCAAAATCAAAATATATTACAAATTCATATCTGCTTCATCTTTTTTGAGTAAACCAACTTAATACAGAAAAAACACATTCACAACTTGCACTATAAGGAACAATAGAAAGAATATATAAAGCTAATTCTTGCAAATAATGATTTGATTGTTTGCATCCTAACCACCATGATTGGGATGTTTGAAGTTCATCAACAAAAGGAAAATTATAAGGAGGTTTATAATTATCATAATCGTTCATTTGAATTGCAAGTGTTAATGCTGAATTAGAACCTCCTCCAATTTTTTGCCACAATGTTAATGCTCTTCTTTGAATTTTTTGATATATTTCAGGTATTAAACCTATTCCACGATACTTAGGATGTAAAAAATAGGCCAGTAAATATAACTCAGTATCAAATTGTTTCCACCTAAAATTGTAAAATTGGATACATTGTTGATAAAATTCTTTTAATTCCTCCGGATTTTCAGTAGGCAAAGCTTTAATAGCAATGGCCATTTGAATAAGTGCAAAAAAACATCCGCCATAGTTGTATTTTTACATTCCACAGTTTTTACTGCATTCTTTGCTGGTTCTAAAACATTTGCAAGTGCTTCAACATTTGACCAAAAACTTCTTTCTATACTCCTATTGAATTGCTTTATTATTCTTCAAAAAAAGTAGGAAATATTCCAATATGCTATTGGTGTGGTACAAATTGTGATTTTGTAACTACGCCTCAAACTTTACAGAAAAGGTTCAAGTTAATATATCCGTTATGTAATAGTTGTAATGAAAGTGGAAATCATTTTATACATGGTTGGAAAAGAAGGTTAATAGAAAAAGACAAAAAACCAAAATTTTTTTTCTCTATTTAAAATGAAACCAATCACAATGTTAATAATTAATTTTGTAATAGTATTTGTATGATTGATGTTTAATATTTTTTTATACAAACTAATAATAATAAAATTTTGAATTTACACATGACTTTATTATAAGAAGTCACAGGATTTAGAGTTTGCAACCGGATGTACCATCCAGTTTTAAATTCAGTTTCAACTGGTTTTCTGATCATTTGGTTTAACCTGGATTTATACTACAAAAACCGATTTGCATTTAAAGTGGGTGCAACCAGGTATCCAAACTGGATTGATATTAAAAAAATTTATGCCAGCATCTGTATTACGTGACTATAACAATTTTGGCCAGAATTAAACAATCGTTACAAAATTTCCTTTTTGGATATTGGTGTAATGCATTTCCAAATTTTTACTGAGAAACAAGATTTCCTTTTTTGGGAAGTGTAACGTTATATTAAGATCAAAAAAGAAAATTTGCGTAAAATTGGTCAGAATTATAAAATTTGGGCCAAAATTATAGGTATAAAACCAGCAGATGCACAAATCGGTTTCAATCAGATTTTTAAAAACTGATTTGAAAAGGGTTAAACCGATTGCACCCATTTTAAATTCAGTTTTCAAAAATGCAACCAGTTTCAAACTCTAATAGGATTTTTTAAAAATTTTTTTTATTCAACCTCCCCCCTCCCCTAAATTTTTATAAATAGTCTAATGTAAAACAGACAATTAATTTGGTTCAGCCTTACTGTAAATAAGATAAATTTAATAATTTATATTTAATAAATTGGATAAGTTAAAAAAAAGAATTATTTAAATTACAAACTAAGAAATTTGTAAAACATTTTTACTACTCTAGTCTTAGTGTTTAAATAATTCTATGTAAAGAATTTGTTGAATAAGTTAATATAAAAAAAATGTAGAATTATTTAAATTACAAACTAAGAAATTTGTAAAATATTTTACTACTCTAGCCTTAGTGTTTAAATAATTCTAATAAAATATCAAATATCACTAACTATTTAAAAAAAAATTCACAAATGATTAATTAGTTTCATCCATTTCAAGATCTAAATAATTTAAATAAAAAATTAATTATATGGAAAATAATTTATAAAATTACTATTTTTTGTATAAGATCACATACCCATTTCACTAATGAGACAATCATCCAAACTTTGACTTGCTAGAACTTCATTCAATTTTACACTAGTAAAATTATGTAAGCGACTTGTATGATATGCTTGTGGGTGAGATTCAATAATAGGATTGTTATGTCCAATTGGTGCGTTTATAAATTCCATAATATTGCTTTTTAACTCTTCACTAATATCTGTTTGAGAAATATAAATCCATTTTTCAATAATATTTTCTACTTGTCACAGTTGGTCTTTTTAATGGATCTCCATTCCAACATTTTTTCATCAAATCTACATAACATTGTGGAGTATTTTCAATAATTTCAGGACGTTCACCTTTACAAATACTTAAACTAAGTTGAATATCATGTGCTCTATTATTAAATGGTGGTATCCCAGATGTAAATTCCCACATAATCATAGAAAAACTATATATATCACTAGCTGGAGTATAAGATTTGCCTCTTAAAACTTCAGGAGCCATAAATGGTATAACACCATAAATATCATATTTTTCCAAAAATGATTTAACAGGTTGACATAATCCTAAATCACTAATATAAATTTTATCCTTATTATTAACATTATGATTTAAAATATTGCCATCATGAAAATCACAATGAATAAGATTTTTTTTATGTATAAAATTAAGTCCAGAAATAATGTCGCACAACATAAATAATTTTTGATTCCAATTATTTTCAACTATTTTTGTTAAATTTTCTCTTAAATTACCTTTATTTGCATATTGCATTACTACCATATATTTTGAAGTATCTTTTGTAAATCCATAAAAATTAATGATATATACTGAATTTAAACAACTTCTATGATATTCCCACTATAAAAAATAATAATAACTTATTAATATAAATAGATTATAATAAAAGAAAATAATATAATATCATACTTCTTTTAAAAATTCATTTAAATTTTCATTTAAATTCTTGTGACCTTTAAGAATTACTTCTTGATCTCCATCATTCTTTAACCAAATAGCTTTGTATATAGTACCAAATCCTCCTTCATTAAGATATTCAACATTTTTAAATTTATTATAAGGAATCCATTTTAATTTTTTTTCAAGAATGAATTCATCTATAATTGCATTTCCACTTTTTCCAAATCTATAAATTTAAATAATTAAAATCACATTAAAGTTTAAATTAACACTAAAATTTTACAATTAAAATTATTACACCAATACTTACTCTAAAATTTAAATAGAAATTCAATAAAATACAAACTTAGCTTTTATATAAATATATATATAATATAACCTACAATTAATAACTTACCGACTAAAGTAAAATAATAGAAGTTTTTTATTAAATGAAGAATTCAATTAATCAAAACTAAAATTGAAATAAATGATATATATAACAATAGAAATAACTAATAACTTACAAGCTATATTATTAAATAATTTTTAAATAAAGAATTTAGTCAATATAAATTATGCATAAATATTATATAAATACATAATAATAGAATTAAATAAATAACTTACAAACTATAATTTATTAAATAATGAGTTTAGTTAGTTAAATTGTATATAAATATTATATAAATATAATAATAGAATTGAATAAATAACTTACAAGCTATATTATTAAATAATTTTTTACGTAAAGAATTTAATTAGTATAAATTATATGGAATTATTTAATAAATATGTAATAAATAAATAACTTACGAACTATATTATTAAACAATTTTTTAATAAAGAATTTAGTTAGTATAATTATCATATGCAAATATTACATAAATATGAATTAAATATTAATCATATAACTTATGACTTACTAACTAAAGGAAATAACAAATAATTTTTAAATAAAGAATTTAGTTAGTTTAAATAATATATAGATATTATATAAATATGTAATAATAGAATTAAATAAATAACTTACTCTCTAAATTATTAAATAAATTTAAATTAAGAATTTAGTTAGTTTAAATTATATGCAAATATTTATATAAATATATAATAATTGAATTAAATAAATAACTTACTCTCTAAATTATTAAATAATTTTATAAATAAAGAATTTAGTTAGTTTAAATTATATATAAATATTACATAAATATGTAATAATAGAATAAATAAATAACATTACCAACTAATAGAAATTACCAAATAATTTTTTAAATAAAGAATTAAATTATATGCAAATATTATATAAACATGCAATAATAGAATAAATAAATAACTTACGAACTATATTATTAAATATTTTTAAATAAAGAATTTAGTTAGTTTAAATCATATTTAAATACTATATAAATATGTAATAATGGAATTAAACTAATAACTTACACCCTATATTATTAAATAATTTTTAAATAAAGAGTTTAGTTAGTTTAAACTATATGCAAGTATTATATAAACATGTAATAATAGAATCAAATAAATAACTTACTCCCTATATTATTAAATAATTTTAAATAAAGAATTTAGTCAATTTAAATTATGCAAATATTATGTAAACGTAATAATAGAATCAAATAAATAACTTACTCCCTATATTATTAAATAATTTTTTAAATAAAGAATTTAGTTGGTTTAAAAATTATACAAATATGTAATATAGAACTAAATAAATAATATATGTCTTACCAACTAAAGAAAATTGCCAAATAATTTTTTAAATAAAGAATTTAGTTAGTTTAGATTATATGTAAATATATATAAATATATAATAATAACTTACAAGCTATATTATTAAATAATTTTTTAAATAAAGAAATTAGTCTAAATAATATGAGATACTATATAAACATCTAATAATAGAATGAATAAATAAACTTACGAACTACATTATTAAATAATATTTTAAATAAAAAATTTAGTTAGTTTAAATTATAGGTAAATATTATAAAAATATGTAATAATAGAATTAATCAAATAACTTACTTCCTATATTATTAAATAATTTTTTAAGTAAAGAATTTAGTTAGTTTAAATTATATGCAAATACTAAATAAATATACAATAATGGAATTAAATAAATAGCTTACTCCCTATATTATTAAATAATTTTTAAAGAAATTAGTTAGTTTAAATTATGTGTAGCATTCCATAAATATATAACAATAGAATAAATAAACAACTTACTCCCTATATTATTAAATAATTTTTATTAAAGAATTTAGTTAGTTTAAATTATATGTAAATATTAAATAAATATATAATAATAGAATTAAATTAATAACATACAAGCTATAAAATAAAGAATTTGATTGGTTTAAATATAAGTAATTATTAATAAATATATAATAATAGAATTAAATAAATGACTTACTCTCTATATTATTAAAAAGTTTTTTAAAAAAAGTATTTAGTTAGTTTAAATTATATGTATAATAGAATTAAATAGATAACTTACTCCCTATATTATTAAATAATTTTTTAAATAAAGCATTTAGTTGGGTTAAATTATATATAATAATATTATATAAATATGCAATAGTATAACTTATGACTTACTATCTAAAGGAAATTACCAAACAATTTTTTAAATAAAGCATTTAGTTGGTTTAAATTATATATAATAATATTATAGAAATATGCAATAATAGAATTAAATAACTTATGGCTTACCAACTAAAGAAAATTGCCAAATAATTTTTTAAATTAAGAATTGAATTATATGCAAATATTATATAAACATGTAATAATATAAATATAATAACTTACGAACTATATTATTAAATAATTTTAATAAAGTATTTAGTTAGTACAATTATCATATGTAAATATTATAAAAATAGGAATAAATATTAAATATATAACTTATGACTTACCAGCTAAAGGAAATTACCAAATAATTTTTTAAATAAAGAATTTAGTTAGTTTAAATTATATATAAATAATATATAAATATATAATAATAGAATTAAATAAATGACTTACTCTCTGTAATATTAAATAATTTTTAAATAAATAATTTAGTTTGTTTAAATTATATGCAAATATTATATAGACATGTTATAATAGAAATAATTAAATAATTAACTTACTATCTAAATAATTTGAGAATTCTTTAAATAAAGAATTTCGTTAGTTAGTTTAGATTATATGTAAATATTATACAAATATGTAGTAATAGAGTTAAATAAATAAGTTATGGCTTGCCTGCTAAAGGAAATTACCAAATAATTTTTAAATAAAGATCTTAGTTAGTTTAAATTATATATAAATATTATATAAATATATAATAATAGAATTAAATAAATGACTTACTCTCTATAATATTAAATAAAGAATTTAGTTAGTTTAAATTGTATATAAATATTATTTAAATAATAAAATTAAGTTTAAATAAATATTAATATATAATATTAGAATTTAAAAAATAACTTATAACTCACCAACTAAAGCTAAAGGAAATTACCAAATAATTTTTTAAATAAAGAACTTAGTTAATTTAATTGTATATAAATATTATAAATATATATCATAATAGAATTAAACAAACAACTTACACCCTATGTTATTAAATAATTTTTTAAATAAAAGTTTAATTAGTTTAAATTATATAGAAATATTATATAAATGTGTAATAATAGAACTACTTACAACCTATATTATTGAATAATTTTTTAAATAAATAAATTTAATTATATATAAATATTATATAAATATGTAATAATAGAATTAAATACTAAATAACTTACCCACTAAATTATTAAATAATTTTAAATAAAGAATTTATTTAGTTCAAATTATATGCTAATATTATATAAATATGTAATAATAAAAATGAAATAAATAACTTACAAGCTATATTATTAAATAAAAATTTAGTTAGCTTAAATTACACGCAAATATTATACAAATAGTTAATAGTGGTATTAAATAAATAACTTACCCACTATATTATTAAATAATTTTTAAATAAAAAATTTATTTAGTTTAAATTATAAGTAAATTTTATATAAATATATAATAATAAAATTAAATAAATAACTTACAAGCTATATTATTAAATAAAAAATTTGGTTAGTTTAATTTATATGGAATTACATAAATATGCAATAAATAAATAACTTACAAGCTACATTATTAAATATTTTTTTTAAAAAAAAATTAGTGTTTAAATTATATGTAAATTTAGTGCAATATGTAATAATAGAAGTAAATGAATGACTTATGATATACCAACTTAATAAAAAATTTAGTTAGTTTAAATTATATGTAAATATTATATATATATGATAACAGAATTAAATAAATGACTTACTTCCTATATTATTAAATTATTTTGTATTAAAATATTTAGTTAGTCCAAATTATATATAGACATTATATAATAGAACCAAATAAATAAAATATAACTTACCATCTGAGAAAATTATCAAATAATTTTTTTAAATAAAGAATTTAATTAGTTTAAATTATATAAAATTATTGTATAAATAAGTAATAAATAAATAACTTACAAGCTATATTATTAAGTAATTTTTTAAATAAAGAATTGAGTAGTTTAAATTATATGCAAATATTATATAAATATGCAATAATAAAATTAATAATAACTTATAACTTACTAACTAAAAGAAATGACAAACAATTTTAAATAAATAATTTAGTTAGTCTAAATTATATGTAAATATTATATAAATATGTAATAATAGAATTAAACTAATAACTTACTCCCTATATTATTAAATAAATAATTTAGTTAGTTTGAGTTATGTAAAAATTATATAATCAGAAACAAATAAATGACTTACTCCCTATGTTATTAAATAATTTTTAAATAAAAAATTTAGTTAGCTTAAATTATATGACATCTTATATAAATATGTAATAATAGAATTAAATATATAACTTATGACTTACAAACTAAAGGAAATTAGCAAATAATTTTTGAATAAATGATTTAGTTAATTTAAATTATATGAAATTATTACATTAATATGTAATAAATTAATAACTTACGGGCTACATTATTAAATAATTTGTTAAATAAAAAATTTGTTTAGCTTAAATTATGTAAATATTATATACAGTAAATATGTAATAATAGAATTGAATAAATTACTTGTGACTTACCATCTAAAGAAAATTACCATATAATTTTTTAAATAAACCATTTAGTTAGTATATAATACTTAAATAAATATGTAATAATAGAATTAAATAAATAACTTACACCCTATATTATTAAATATTTTTTAAAATAAAGAGTTCAGTTAGCTTAAATTATATATAAATATCATATATAAGTATGTAATAATAGAATTAAATAAATAACTTACAATCTATATTGTTAAATGAAAAATTTAATTATTAGTTTAAAATATATAGTCTTTATAAAAATGTAATAATAGAATTAAATAAATAACTTACAAACTATATTATTAGATAATTTTAAAATAAAAAATTTAGTCAGTTTAAATTATATGTAAATATTATATAAACATGCAATAATAGAATTAAATAGATAACTAATAACTTACCAACTAAAGGAAATTACCAAAACATTGTTTGAATAAATAATTTAGTTAATTTAAATTATATGTAAATATTATACAATATGTTATAATAAATTTAAATATAGTAAATAACTTACTCCCTATATTATTAAATAATTTTTTAAATAAAAAATTAGAAATTATATGTAAATATTATTTAAATATGTAATATTAAAATTACATGTATAACTTACATTCTATATTATTAAATAATTTTGTAATTAAAAATTTAGTTTAAATTATATGTAAACATTACATAATATATAATGATAGAGTTGAATAATTAATTTAGGATTTACCATCTAAACAAAAAATTTAGTTAGTTTTAATTATATGCAAATATTATTTAAACATGTAAATAATAGAATTAAATAAATAACTTACTCCCTATATTATTAAATAATATATTAGTATTGAATTTAGTTTGTTTAAATATTAAATATTATGCAAATATGTAATAATAGAATCAAGTAAATAACTTATAGATTACCAACTAAAGTAATTAACAAATAATTTTTTTAAATAAAGAATTTAGTTAGTTTAAATATATGCAGATATTATATAAATTTTATGTAAATATATAACAATAGAATTAAATGGAGAATCTATATATAACTTACGAACTAAAAAAAATTATAAAATAATTTTTATATAAAGAATTTACTTAGTTTAAATTATATGCAAATATTATATGAATATGCAATAGCAGAATTGAATTGATAGCTTACTATCTAAATTATTAAGTAATTTTTGAATAAAGTATTTTGTTAGTTAAAATTATATGTAAATATTAAATAAATATGCAATAATAGAATTAAATAATTGACTTACTCCCTATATAATTAATTTATTTTTTAAATAAAGAATTTAGTTAGTATAAATTATATGTAAATACTATATAAATATATAATAATGGCTTTAGACAAACAACTCACACTCTAAATAATTAAAAGAATTTAGTTAGTTTGAGTTACATGCAAATTTTAAATAAATATGTAAATAATTTACAACTTACCAACTGAAGGAAATACAAAATAATTTTTTAAATAAAGAATTTAGTTAATTTAAATTATATGTAAATAAATATGAAATAATAGAATTAAATAAATAACTTATGACATACCAACTCAAATAAATAAAGAATTTAGTTAGTTTAGATATAGATAAATATTATACAAATATCAATAAAAGAATTAAATAAATAACTTATAACTTACCAACTAAAGGAAATTACCAAATAAATAAAAATATAGTTAGTATAAATTATATTTAAATATTATATAGAAATGTAATAATAAAATTAAAGTAATAACTTACATCCTTTATTATTAAAAAAAATTTGAATTTAGTTAGTTTAAATTATATGTAAGTATAGTATAAATATTTAATAATAGAATTAAATAAATTACTTATGGCTTACCAACTAATTTAAGTAATAATTTAGTCAGCAAATAAATATTATCTAAGTATGTAATAATAGAATAAATAAATAACTAATTTGTAACTTACCAACTAAAGGAAATTATTAAATAATTTTTTAAACAAAGAATTTAGTTAGTTAACATTAATATAAATATTATATATATATATTAAATATAAATAGCTAATAACTTATATATGACCTACCAACTAAAGGAAATTATTAAATAATTTTTTAAATAAGAAATTCAATTAGTTTAAATTATATAAAAGTATCATAGATATGCAATAATAGAATTAAATTGATAACTTACTCCCTATATTATTACATAATTTTTAAATAAATAATTTAGTTAGCTTAAGTTTTATGTGATCATTATATAAATGCAATAATAATAGAATTAAATAATAACTTACAAGCTATAATTTTAAATAATTTTTTAAATAAAAAATTTAGTTTGTTTAAATTATATATAAATATTATAAAATATGTAATAATAAAATTAAATAAATAACTTATAACTTACCAACTAAAGGAAATTATCATATAATTATTTAAATAAAGAATTTAATTAGTTTAAATTATATGCAAAAATTACAAAATATCAAATAACTTACTCCCTATAATTTTTTAAATAAAGAATTTAGTTAGTTTAAATTATATGTAAATACTGTAATAATAGAATTAAATAAATAACTTACAAGCTATATTATTAAATAATTTTTAAATAAAAAATTTATTAGTTTAAATTGTATGCAAGTATTATATAAATATATAATAATAAAATTAAACAAGCAACTTACAAGCTATATAATTAAATAATTTTTAAATGAATTTAGTTAGTGTAAATTATATGTAAGTATTATAAAAATATAATAATAGAATTAAATAAATAACTGGCTTATAACTTACAAGCTAAGAATTTACCAAATAATTTTCAAATAAGTAATTTAGTTAGTTTAAGGTTATATTATTTATATACAAATATATAATAATAGGGTTAAAATAAATAACTTACAAACTATATATTAAATAATTTTTTAAACAAAGATTCAATTAGTTTAAACTAAAAGTAAATATTATATAAATATGTAATAATAGAATTAAATAAATAACTTACAAGCTATATTATTAAATAATTTTTAAATAAATAATTTAGTTAACTTAAATTATATTCAAATATGTAATAACAAATAAATAACTTACGACCTATTATATTAAATAATTTTTTAAATAAAAAATTAATTAGTTTAAATTAAATGTTATACAAATATGTAATAATAAAACTAAATAAATGACTTACAAGCTATATTGTTAAACAATTTTTTAAATAAAGAATTTAGTTATTTGAAAATATATGTAAATATTATATAAATATGTAATAATAGAATTAAATAAATATCTTACAAGCTATATTATAAAATAATTTTTTAAATAAAGAATTTAGTTAGTTTAAATTATAAGTGAATATTATTAAAAATATGTAAAAACAGAATTAAATTAAATTATATGTGAATACTATGAAAATATGTAATAATAGAATTAAATAAATAACTTACAACCTATATTAAATAAAATATAGTTAGTTTGAATTATATGTAATATTATATAAATATGCAATAATAGAATTAAATAAATAACTTATGACTTACAAACTAAAGGAATTTAATAAATAATTTTAAAAAATAATTTATTAGTCTAAATTATGTGCAAGCATTATAAAATAAGTGAAATAGAAATAAATAAATAACTTACAAGCTATATTGTTAAACAATTTTTAAGTAAATGTAAATATTATATAAATGTTGTAATAATAGAATTAGATCAATAACTTACAGACTATATTATTGAAAAATGATTCAGTTAGTTTAATTTATATGAATAATTGATAATAGAATTAAATAAATAACTTATAATTTACCAACTAAAGGAATACCAAATAATATAGAATTTAGTTAGTTTAAATTATCTGTAAATATTGTATAAGTATGTAGAAATAGAATTAAATAAATAACCTACAAGCTATATTATTAAATAATTTTTTAAATAAAGAATTTAGTTAGTTTAAATTACATGTAGTTATTAAATATGCAATAGTAGAATTGCAAGTCATAAAGTAATTTTTAAACAAAAATTTAATTAATTTAAATTATTTGCAAACATTATTATAATAATATGTAATAATAGAATTAAATAAATAACTTACAAGCTATAATAATTTTTTAAATAAAAAATTAGTTAGTTTAAATTATATGTAAATATTATGTAAATATGTAATAATAGAATTAAATAAATAATTTACTCCCTATATTATTAAATAATTTTTAAATAAAGAATTTGAAATTATATGTTAATATTATGTAAATATATAAATAGAATTAAATGGATAACTTACTAGTCACTATAGTATAAATAGAAAAGAATTTAGTTAGTTTAATTAAATGAATATTTAATGATAGAATTAAATAAATAGCTTACACCCTATAATATTAAATAATTTTTTAAATAAAAAATTTAGTTATTTCTAATTGTATTTAAATATTATACAAATATGTAATAAAAGAATTGAATAAATAACTTATGACTTACAAACTAATGGAAATTATCAAATAATTTTTAAATAAATAATTTAATTAGTTTAAATTTTATTATTAATGCAAATATTATATAATATGTAATAATAGAATTAAAATGAATAACTTACTTTCTATATTATTAAATAATTTTTTTAAATAAAGAATTTAGTTGGTTTAAAATATATGTAAATATTATACAAATAAATAATAATAGAGTTAAGTAAATAACTTATAACTTACCAACTAAAGGAAATTACCAAATAATTTTTGGAATAAATAATTTAGTTAGTTTAAATTATATGTAAATATTGTATAAATATGTAAAATAAAACTAAATAAACAACTTACTAGCTATAAATAATTTTTAAATAAAGTATTTAGTTAGTTTAAAATATATAAATGATATAAGAATATGTACCAATAGAATCAAATAAATAACTTACGAGCTATAAAATAATTTTTAAATAAAGTATTTAGTTTAAAATATATACAAATAATA
>JADRCO010002260.1:0-14478 GCA_021464525.1 Rhizophagus sp. LPA8_4_AMF | reverse complement strand
TACAAATTAAGCGAAAAAGTGGATAAATAAGGAGTGATATGCAGGATCATCATAGTTTCAAGAACACACTATCGCCAAATTATAAAATTTATTTTTTCAGAAATTTTTAGGAATTAACTAAATTGACTAAGGTAACTCATAATAATCTAACAACTTGAATGATAGAAATAATTAGAACTTATTTAAGCAACCAGCCCTCTAAAATTCAAAATGGAACTATTTTTATATTTTATTTTCATTTACCAATCAGTCAACAAATTCTAGTCTTCTAATTGAAACTTTTAATTTTGCTCGCGTTCGTTACTCGTTACTCGTTAGTCAACATTATCATTCTGGGATAGATAAATAAGATAAAAATCTTTTAAAACCTAAAAACCAGCTAATGCAAATTTTTATTTTGGCCGGTTGTCTTATGAATAAATAAATAAATGGTCCCGTTAAAGTTAAAGTTACAGCATATTATTGAATGATTATTCAACTAACTGTACTTACGTTATGTGTTAAATCAGAAATTAAATTCAAACATGTCATTTATTAGTCCAACTTGTAAAACATATAATATTTGATCATATATAATTTATGTGGTTATATTTATAAACGCCATGATTTTTTTCGCTCCGACTTACAATAAATTCTTTACTGTTCTGACAATGCGAATAAGCAATTCTTATGTTCATCTTTAAGATACATAATCATCTTCGATCATAAAAATCAATCTTTTTTAACTTATTTTCTTCTGTAATTATTTGATTCATTTGAAAAGAATTAGATTGCAATGTATTCTGAATTACATGATCACGTTTCACCATTCTCAGCCCGCTTATAAATGATCACTCGTAAATTACTATAATCTTGAAGACTCGTAGCATTATCCTTACGGATCATACGAAAAAGAACATAGCAATATATCTATTTGTGGCCATTAAATATTTCAAAACAGTAAACAATCGGCATCTATTTATAAGAAAACTACAAATTATGAGTTTGGTAAACTTCGAAAAAATTCTTGTAACAAAAAACTAATATGCACGGTATATATATAAAAAATAAAGCGAAAGAGAAAATTCTACTTGAACTTGTTGAATTAAAACTATCAAGTGTTTAATCTAAAAAAATAGTTGAATAATAGTACTCAATATTATTTCTTTAATTAATACAATAACTTTAAGCTTACATTCAAAATATATAAAATGTTGCTCTATAACCAAACTCATTATAATGGATTGGAATAATAATACTTATTTAAAAATTATAGTTTTTAAATTATAAAGTCAATTCAACTTTTCGAGTTTATAATTTTACAATTAAATCATATTACTAAAAATAAGCCTTTAATAAACAAGTAAAACATTAAAAGATACTTAGGATAAAATATATGATATTTTTTACACAGGTATATTAAAAATATTCTTATAATGTACTGTACGGTATTTGTTAATTTATTAATTAAACATTTAACTGTGAAAATTTTACATGCAAAAAGAATTATTGCTGTATATGTAAATTTAGAACTTTACCAGATTACAAATTATTAATTTTTTAATTTCTACAGAATAAATCAATGTACAGTGTAAGCTAAACGTTCCCTCGTGATATATTGAGCTATATTAATATGATTGGCTCAAATTATAATCACGTGAGAAAAGATCGTTATCTGTTATCGTTATCTCTAAAAGAATACTTTTAGCTAATTTCGTTAGAATACATGTTTTCTACGTTATGATAAAATATTTACTCTCGAGTTACTTAGTTCCTAATGATTTAGATGTTATAATATTCTAAGAAAATGGAAGCAGAGAATTGGAAACTAACATTATTTCAACTATGTTCAGAAAACGATCCAATCTTAGCTCACTGTTTTTAATTATTGGAAAGCGTCACTCGAAATTATCATAACAAATAGTAAAAAATTCCGGTCAGTGTACCCTTTTGTGAAGAATTATTAATCGTCAATACTTCTGAAGGCTCGTCAGTCGTATGGAATGGTACGACGACTTCCATGATCGATACTTTGTTCTGCAACTTTCTGAAAGAGCCCAATATATAAAGAAAAATATACTCGTCTCAAACATCAGAATTATGATGAGGAAAAACAAACAAAAAATAGATGATACAGAATAATAATGAGGCGGGCCTATCAAAAATGAAACAAGTAGTAGGTAATGAACAGAAAAGATGAATAGGTTAACGATTAACAGAAAATTTAATGCAAGAATCAACAGACTGAAATCAACGAAAGAATCAATTCTCTTATCTGATGAATCATGTTAGTTGAATCCATCGATGAATTGATGTAAGCTTTCTTATTATAATCTTGATTTATAATTATGCTGATTCAATTCTATTAATAGATTTCAAAGCAAGATAATTTTTGGCAAGACATCTCTGAGAAGCTTGAAAGATATCAAAATAAGTCTCACAAGATACGCCATATTATAACGTAAGCTTAGTTTTATTATTTTAGTTTTAGTATTCTCTAAATATTTACTATTCTTAAACTTGGTCTAAATTTTGCTTAATATATTAGATTGAGTTCTGTGGCATTTTCGATCTAACACTATGTATTCCCAGAACGATAACAACTATATATCACAAGATTTTGCTGATCACGTCCACTGGTTTCCAGAACCAGCTCCTAAATATCTACAAAATATTTTGAATTTAATTTCCTTCTAAGATTGGGGAGATTGATGTTTATCTAGCGTTTGAAAATCTCCACATGAGCATTCAATATGCGTAAGAATTGGCTCATCAGTTATCTATTCGAGGTTGGGTTCTCTGATATTATCTAATACGATTTAAAGGGAGCTAAGTCCGAAGAATCACTCAATTTTACAATTACCGGTATGTACCCTTTTTTCGTGGATCAATCATTGTAATGATACAGTATATAATAAGTCACTGCGTGTTTGATTATAAACTGGAATTTATATTAAAATTAAATAATATCTTTCTTCATATAAGGGTGAAGCTTTAGGCGCTTAGCTCTAAAGAAGAAATGAATGATGATACAAATCCTTTCATTAAGGCTCGCATGGGAAGAAAAGTCGATGTGAAAAGGGTATTATTTAGGACACTAATAAATTCGAAGCATTATGCGGAGAAGTCTTTCCTCGATTGGAACTGATGCGAATTTCATTAATACAGGTTTGGACTTGTCCTGTATGTTACGAATTGGGCTGTAGACGAATAGATTATTGTTAATTGGACTTAGAAGTATGTAATTTGATCTTATCCTGTTATAATCAATTCACGATCCCTAATTTATCTATTTTATATAGAGGAAATTATCTAAAACCGAAGAAACACTTGTCAGAAAGCACAACCGATTTGTATAGGCATCTT
This sequence comes from Rhizophagus sp. LPA8_4_AMF, assembly GCA_021464525.1. Lineage (NCBI taxonomy): Eukaryota > Fungi > Glomeromycota > Glomeromycetes > Glomerales > Glomeraceae > Rhizophagus > Rhizophagus sp. LPA8_4_AMF. Next base: position 11,133 of record JADRCO010002260.1, on the reverse strand, counting down.
CAGCTATAAAAAAAAGTAAAATGCAAATAAATAAATCATTTTTATATCCGTTTCATAAATTTGTGTTATTTTATGCGGTGTAGAGTGAATTGGTAGCATACAACTCACTCAACTAATATATATGTGACAGACACTATTAACTTGTCTATTGCAATTTTAATTCCATTATTTATATTGATGTATCTTTAAAGTAGTCAACATGCTTACAAAAATTATAAGATCTGCAACCCAAGTTTTGGATAACACTTCACGTGACAAGATTTAGGTATAGGTTAGCACTTACCAATTTATTTTAACAGAAACGTTACTAACGATGTAGGCTGATCTATGTAAATTTAGAGGTGCGATCCGATCTACTAAACAATCCGATCAAAAAAAACAGAGGGCATTAAAAGGGACAAAAGTCTGCATGTAACTGGTAAGTCACGAAAAGGTAATTAATTTATATCGCACGTGATTAAAAAATTTTTTTATTGATCTCGATAATTTTAAATAAAAGTTTTTTTTTTTTGTTTAGCTATCGATTTATCGTTTACTGCACAAAGACTAGAGCTTTTGTTTTTATATGTTTCGTAAAGGACGTGTCTTACTGGATTTTGGTTTGCTAAGTTATTTGTAAGTTGCGTGTCGTCTTTGTTGCTTACTTGCTTTCTTTAAATCAAACTAATAATTTCTTCTTTTAAGAAATAAACAAGGTTTTCCTAAAATAAAAACTTCTACAAACTAGTCTTTTATGTATTAACTATGACAAATATAGAAGATAACTCTTCAATGTCGAATGCAATACAAATAACGGAAGTATCAACAATAGTGGAGAACAGTAACAGTAGCAGTGGAAGAATATCTTCACCAATAATAGTTTCAAACACTATTATTAATAACCACCGCAATAATAATCATTTATCATCACCAAGATCTCCAACACCTCCAGTAACAACTTCAACCTCTAGTAATAATACATTAGCAACTTTAGTACTTAAGGATGGTAGTTGTTTTCAGGGATTTTCATTTGGTGCAGAAGTAAAAAGTGTATCAGGTGAATGCGTATTTCAAACTGGAATGGTTGGATACCCAGAATCCTTAACCGATCCATCATATAGAGGACAAATATTAGTATTGACATTTCCACTAATTGGAAATTATGGTGTGCCATCCCGTGATGAGACGGATGATTTAGGTTTAAAAAAATACTTTGAATCAAATGAAATTCATGTAACCGGTTTAATTATCGGACAATACTCCCAAGATTTTTCTCATTATTTGGCTAAATCTTCTCTATCTGAATGGCTTAAAGAAAATAATGTTCCTGCTTTATATGGAATTGATACTCGTGCTCTTACTAAAAAAATTCGTACCAAAGGTGTTTTGTTGGGTAAAATACTTTTCCCAAAAAGTGTGGTGGGTGATAATTTAACATCACTTTCAGTTAATAATTTATCCAAACAACCTTGGATTAATGACTATCAAGACGTCCCCTGGATTGATCCAAATGATAGAAATCTCGTTGCTGAAGGTATTATACCCACATATATTTTTTTGCACTATACTTTAGGTGCGATATATAACTTATCATCTTTAAATCAGTTTCGATCAAGGAACCAAAGTTGTATACACCCGATCCAGCAAAAGCTATTAAAGGATCCAACGGTAAAACGTTGCGTATTTTATCGGTGGATGTTGGTATGGTTAGTATACCAATTATATTATCTGTGATATTTTGACAACCTTCGTGTTTATATTGATAATTTTTCTGATTATTCTTTTAGAAATTTAATCAAATTCGGTGCTTTGTAAATCGTGGTGTAGAAATCAAGGTTGTTCCTTGGGATTATGATTTCAACAAAGAGAAAGATTATGATGGTTTATTTATTAGGTAAATAAATATCAAAAATTTCGAAAGTAATTTTAATTTCCTATAATGATTTGATTTAATGTAAACATGTATAACATTCAAATAGTAACGGTCCCGGTGATCCAACTATGGTTACAATCACTATTGACCATCTTAAAACAGCACTACAAGAGGCTAAAACTCCAATTTTCGGGTAGATACTTATATTAATTTAAACTTAAATTCATATTTTTGTTTTTTAATTATGTTCTTATATTTTTATAAAGAATTTGTATGGGACATCAGTTGTTAGGTATAGCATCCGGTGCTCAAACGATAAAGATGAAATATGGTAATCGCGGTCACAACATTCCGTGTACAGATATGATTTCTGGTCGTTGTTATATTAGTTCACAAAATCATGGGTATGCAGTTAACGCGGAAACATTAACAGAGGATTATTTAGAATTTTTTGTAAATGCAAATGATGGATCTAACGAAGGAATTATACATAAAACACTTCCAATATTTTCTGTACAATTTCATCCTGAATCAACTCCAGGACCAAGAGATGCAGAATATTTATTTGATGTGTTTATTGATAGTGTTAGAAAATCTAATGTAACTGGAAAACTAGCACCCATTGAAATCCCTGGTGGTACTAAAGAAGAAAATTCAATGAAAACTCCTCGTGTTAATGTTAGGAAAGTATTGGTTTTGGGTAGTGGTGGATTAAGTATTGGTCAAGCTGGTGAGTTCGATTATTCAGGAAGTCAGGTAAAGTATTAGCGTTTAAATTACGGTTGTAAACGAATTATATTTAATTGATTTCTTTACTTAATTTTATATTTAGGCTATAAAAGCTTTGAAAGAGGAGGGCATATATACGATATTGATTAACCCAAACATTGCTACTATACAAACATCTCATTCACTCGCCGACAAAGTATATTTCTTACCGGTAAATCCGGATTTTGTTCGTAAAGTTATAAAACATGAAAAACCTGATGGAATTTACGTTACATTCGGAGGACAGACAGCATTAAGTGTAGGTATAAAACTTAAAGATGAATTCGAGGGATTAGGTGTAAAAATATTAGGCACACCAATAGAAACTATTATAATGACAGAAGATAGAGAGTTATTCGCACAAAAAATGTTAGAAATAAAAGAAAAATGCGCAAAATCTGCTTCGGCAACAAATACACATGAAGCATTATGTGCAGCAAAAGAAATTGGTTATCCAGTAATTTGTAGAGCTGCTTATGCACTTGGAGGTTTAGGTAGTGGATTTGCTGAAAATGAAGCACAATTACGTGACCTTTGTTCGAAAGCTTTTGCTATTAGTCCTCAAGTTTTAATTGAAAGAAGTATGAAGGGTTGGAAAGAAATTGAATACGAAGTTGTTAGAGATTGTCGTGATAATTGTATTACAGTTTGTAATATGGAGAACTTTGATCCTCTAGGAATTCATACCGGTGATTCTATTGTGGTGGCACCTTCTCAAACCCTTTCGGACGAAGACTTCAATATGCTTCGTTCCACAGCTATAAATGTTATTAGACATCTCGGTGTAATAGGGGAATGTAATATCCAATATGCATTAAATCCTTTCTCAAAGGAATATTGTATTATTGAAGTAAATGCTCGATTATCAAGGTCATCTGCATTGGCGTCAAAAGCTACAGGTTATCCATTAGCTTTTGTAGCAGCAAAATTAGGATTGAATATTCCATTGAACGAAATTAGTAATTCAGTAACGAAAGTTACTTGTGCTTGCTTTGAGCCAAGTTTAGATTATGTCGTTGTTAAAATTCCAAGATGGGATTTAAAGAAATTTACTCGTGTTAACAAGGCTTTAAGTTCTTCTATGAAATCTGTTGGTGAAGTTATGAGTATTGGAAGAACATTTGAAGAAACTATACAAAAAGCCATTAGAGCCATTGATTATGGTTTCTTGGGATTTAGTCAAGTAAGTAATTTGTTGCTCTCTTGTTGACTATAATTCTATTTTAAAAATTATTTATATTTCCTTTTACCTAGAATGATCTAGTTGATTCGATTGATGAAGAACTTGTAAATCCTTCAGATTTAAGATTATTTGCGATTTCAAATGCCTTACATCAAGGATACACAGTTGACCAAATATGGGAATGTACAAAAATCGATAAATGGTTTTTACACAAATTAAAAAATATTGTAGAATTAGAAGCAAAATTAAAAAAATTTCATCATTATGATATTACAAAGGAGGTTATTCTTAGCGCTAAACAACTAGGATTTTCTGACCGTCAAATTGCAAAAGCCATTAGTAGCAATGAATTGGCTATTAGAAGAATCAGACAAGAATATGGAATTATTCCTTTCGTTAAACAAATCGATACAGGTGCGTTATAAAGAAAAAATTATATATTTTTTTTTAATTCAAAGAAACCTAACGAATCTTCGTTTGTTTTTAGTTGCTGCCGAATTTCCTGCTCATACAAATTACCTTTATGTAACCTATAATGCTATAGAGCATGATATTAATTTTGAAGAAAGAGGTGTTATGGTACTTGGATCTGGAGTTTATAGAATTGGAAGTTCGGTAGAATTTGATTGGTGTGCTGTTCGCGCAATTCGTACATTACGCGAACAAGGTATAAAGACGATCATGGTTAACTATAATCCGGAAACTGTTAGCACAGATTACGATGAGGCCGACAGACTCTATTTCGAAAATATTACTTTAGAACGTGTATTGGATATCTATGAAATAGAAAGTTCTTGTGGTGTTATTATTTCTATGGGAGGACAAATACCAAATAATATTGCATTACCACTTCACAGGCAAAATGTAAAAATTTTAGGTACATCACCTGAAATGATTGATACAGCAGAGAATAGATATAAGTTTTCGCGCATGTTGGATCAAATTGGTGTTGATCAACCGGAATGGAAAGAGTTAACGAGCTATGAGGAAGCTCAAGAGTTTTGTGATAAAGTACAATATCCCGTACTTGTTCGACCATCTTATGTATTATCTGGAGCTGCTATGAATGTAGTCTATTCTTCGGACGATCTTTCAAATTATCTTAATCAAGCAGCAGCGGTTTCGCGTGATCATCCCGTTGTTATTTCGAAATATATTGAAGAAGCGAAAGAAATTGAAATGGACGCTGTTGCACTTGATGGGAAAATGGTAATGCATGTTATATCAGAGCATGTTGAAAACGCTGGAGTACATTCGGGTGATGCTACACTTGTTTTACCTCCACAAGATCTTGATCCTGAAACGGTACGTAAAATTGAATCAGCAACACAAGAAATCGGTAATGCTCTTAATGTTACAGGACCCTTTAATATTCAATTTATAGCAAAAAATAATGATATTAAAGTTATTGAATGTAATGTTAGAGCTTCTAGATCGTTTCCTTTCGTAAGTAAAGTAATGGGAGTCGATTTAATTGAAATAGCTACAATGGGAATGATGGGATTACCTATTGAGCCTTATCCAACTATAACCTTACCAAAAAATTACGTTGCAGTCAAAGTTCCACAATTTAGTTTTAGTAGATTATCCGGAGCTGATCCTGTTCTTGGTGTAGAAATGGCTTCAACCGGGGAAGTTGCTTGTTTTGGCAGAGATAAATATGAAGCTTACATTAAAGCTTTGATTTCTACTGGAATTACAACTCCAAAGAAAAATATTTTACTTTCAATTGGATCATACAAAGAAAAGAATGAAATGTTACCTTCGGTACAAAAGCTTCATCAAATGGGATTTCATTTGTTTGCTACCTCTGGTACAGCTGATTATCTTCAAGAACATGGATTACCTGTAAAATATTTAGAAACTTTAGATGAATCTGAAGATAAATTGAAATCAGAATATTCTTTACAAGTACATTTAGCAAATAATTTAATTGATTTATATATTAATTTGCCATCTAAGAATAAATATCGTCGTCCGGCAAGTTATATGAGTAAAGGATATAAAACACGTAGAATGGCAGTAGATTATGATATTCCTTTAATCACAAATGTCAAATGCGCGAAATTATTTGTTGAGGCTCTTTCGCGTAAAATTGATCTTGAAATATTAAATATTGATTATAAAACTAGTCATAAAAGAGTTACACTACCTGGTCTAATTAATATCTCTGCTTTCGTTCCTCATGTCACTGAGCAAAATAGTGATGAATTCGCTCAAGTAACAAAAGCTTCTTTAGCTGCGGGTTTCACCACAATCAATATTTTACCCATAGGAAGTACGGATTGTTTACAAGATGCGCGTACTATTGCTATAGCGCACAGTAACGGAAAATATAATGCACATTGTGATTATTCTTTATCCGTAGCTGTTATTGAAAATAATAATTCTCAATTAACAAAAGTCGTGCCGGATGCTGCATCATCATTTATTCCGTTTACAAACCTTCAAGGGGCAACTATACCAAAGATTGCTACTGTATCAACTCACTTTAGTACTTGGCCTTTACTCTCTCCTATTGTAACTGATGCCAAAGGAACGGATTTAGCATCTGTTTTATTGTTGGCTAATTTATATAATCGTGCTGTACACGTTACGAGCGTTAGCACTAAGGAAGATATTGTATTAATAGCTTTAAGCAAAGAAAAAGGATTAAAAGTTACTTGTGATGTTACTGTTTATGCATTGTTTTTAAATACGAATGAAATTCAAAATAGTGGGAATTTACTCCCAACTCCCGCGGATCAAGCCGCTTTATGGGAACATTTGGAGGATATTGATTGCTTTACTGTTGGTACTTTGCCTTATAGACTTGCTCAAGCACTTGGTAAAAGTAGTACGGCAAGTACAGGAATAGAAGATACTATACCATTACTTACAAATTCTATTAATGAAGGCAAGTTGACTTTGGATGATATCCAGAAACGACTTTATACAAATCCGCAAAAGATATTTGATATACCAGAACAACCAGATACTTATGTTGAAGTTGAAATTGATCGTAAAGTTGTAATTACAAAAAAAGAAGAAAATTGGTCGCCATTTATTGGTAAGACACTTGTTGGTGCAGTAAGTCGTGTGGTATTAAGAGGAGAAACAGTATTTCTTGATGGCGGATTATTCTCTACTGGTAATAATGGTAAAGACATATCAACTTTAACTCATGTTATTGCTAAAACTCCTGCTGTTAAAGAATCGTTATCTGTTAAAGAGTCAATAACTCAAACACAGCAACAAGAAGTGCTCCCCGCACAAACTTCTCAATTTGTTGCTAGTAATATAATTGATGTTATGTCACCCCCTATGGGACCTAGAGAATTTAGATCAAATTCAATAACACTAGACTCTTCTGACCTTCCTCATTCTATTTTAACTGCGTAAATATTAATTGAATTTACTTTATCCATTTTTAATGTTAATAGTAATTGACCATTTTTTCTAATTTATTTTTAGAAATATAACATCTATCATTAGTCATTCTCCATTTTTCCGTAAGAATATACTTACGGTTAAGGATTTTACGCGAAATGATCTTCATTTATTATTTAGTGTTGCCCATGAAATGCGTACATTAGTAGAACGCTATGGTTCAATTAATTTATTACAAGGACGTGTGATGTTTACTTTATTTTATGAACCATCAACAAGAACTTCAGCTTCTTTTGAAGCCGCTATGAATAGATTAGGAGGGCGTGTCGTTTCTATTAAAACAGATGCATCTTCAGTAACAAAAGGCGAATCATTAGGTGATACTATAAGGACTGTTGGCTCTTATGGTGACATTATAGTATTAAGACATCCAGAACCAGGTAGTTCAAAAACCGCTGCAAAATATTCCCCCGTTCCCGTAATAAATGCTGGTGATGGTATCGGAGAACATCCAACCCAGGTATAAACCTAGCAAATTCATTATTTTAGAAATCGTATTTTATCTTTCAAATTTATATTTAATTTTTATAAATATCTTTAGGCTTTCCTTGATGTATATACAATTCGAGAAGAATTAGGTACTGTTAATGGGTTAACAGTAACGTTATTAGGTGATTTAAAGAATGGAAGAACAGTGCATAGTTTAGTTAGGATATTATCAAAATACCATGTAACGTTAAACTATGTTAGTCCAGCATCATTACGTATGCCAGATGATGTTAAAAATGAAATTCGTAAAAGTGGAATAAATCAAAGAGAATACACTGATTTACATGAAGTTATATCTGATACAGACGTATTATATGTAACTAGAATACAACGCGAGCGTTTTTTGGATTTATCAGAATATGAAATGATTAAAGATGCTTATATTATTAATAATGCTATTTTAAGTAATTCTAAACCACAAATGATAGTTATGCATCCTTTGCCTAGAGTTAATGAAATTGATCCCGAAGTGGATTTTGATGATAGAGCTGCTTATTTTAGACAAATGAAGTATGGAATGTTTGTTAGAATGGCTTTATTAGCTTTGGTAAGTTTCCTTACAATTTATTTTAATATTTTTTTTTTCATGAAAATGTTCTTTTCGTAATTAACAAATTAATTATGATTATTTAGATATTGGGTAAATCATCATAAAATAATCAGTAATCAAGTAACAAATTTTAATAATCAAAATATTGGTGGAAATGGAAATAATATTTGTACAATTTATGGTAAAAATTAAAATTAGCTAAATAAAATGTATTATTTGTTATTTTTAATGCGCTTTCTTCTCCTGAAAATAAATAGTTTCCTAGTTTATCACAATAACTAAGATATCTAAATCTGGCGAACTTTATTAAAATCAGATTTGCGTAAAATTTAGGATTGAAGAAGCCCACAATAAATTGTTTGATTCAAAAATTAAAGTTGCGGCATATAGTTGCCAAAATTCGTAGGTCGGAACTTTCCTAACGTAATCATAGGTACCGCCGATTATATCTAAGAATAAAAAATTTTTAAATCATACTTTTCTATATGAATTTTGCAATTATTTATACAGAGGGAGGCCAAAATTATCCGGACACTTTTCAATATAAAAAATTTACATATATATATAATATATTGATAAAATTTAAGTTACTGAATATAATCATTGTGTTTATACAGTACAACTAACACTTTGCAAGTTCATGGTAGGATTTTCACGGAAATGTATTCGAAACGTATTCCAGTAGGCAGCTTAAAGCCCGGTTGAGAATGGGCAGAAACGTATTCCATACACGGGCGAACGCATTCCCCCTCATGATTTCCTGCCATATGTCTTGAAATTCAGATTAGATTCAGATTAATTCAGATTAAATTTAATAGGATCTGTATCAAATCTGATTTTTTAAATTTTTGAATGAGATCAGATTTGACCTAAATTGATCTGATCTGGTCTGTGCAGAACTCTAGATGGGAGTATAAATAGGTATAAGCAGGATTTTTTTTTGTTTATTAGTTTTGAGAAATGTTTTGTAGTGATTCATTTCTTATTTTTTGTAGGCAATCTGATTAATCTGTAATCTACATTTTGGCAGATAGCTTATTAGATATCTGGATTGACCAAGCTTCAAATCACACCTATATACAGTCAATTCTTGATATAGCAAACCCTAGGTTCTACATCTCAATTTCGCTATAAGATTATAGTGAAGAATTTAAGCAATTTGATTGGTTAATTTGCTATAATTACCAATAGTTAGCATGGACTTATAAACAGAAATAATCAATTAATTCTTTACAATTAGCTGTATCTTTTTTTTAGGTTATTGTCAGTAATATTTGTGCAGTAAGAATAAACACATTAACAACAATATTAAAGAATTGTATATGTTTTCTAAGATTATCTTCTTATTATTATTTTTTATTGCGAGTTTCAATAATCAAGTAAAATATGAAATTAATATGGAATAGTTAAAACTAAGTATACAACCATGATAATAGAAATTCATCTCAAAGAAATACCAGGCATCTATATACTGTATTTCCGTATATTATGAATATACTTCATATAACTGATAAGATACGAGACAGATCTATTAGTTATTAGTATTAACAGTAGTAAACGTTTTCAATAGCTTGAGAATTTCTTCTATATTATCACCTAGTTTATTTATTTTTTCACCTTGTTCATCTATTTGTTCGCGTAAATTATTATAGTATGCGTTTATCTCCAAGCTACTTAGCCGTAATGTTTCCAATTCTACGCAATCTTTCATCCTGTACTGGAAAGGATCATTTACTTTTCTATGGATGGCAGGATAAACATATGCATCATTTTCATCCTTTATTTGTTCCATATTGTGAACAATGACGGAGATGAAAATGAGCGTGGCATTCCAATGTGTTCTTATCCTTAGCAGTTTCGCTTTCCCAAGCACCAAAGTTAATAGCATAACATTCTACTGGATATGTCTGTGTCTGTTCTCTGAAATTCTTCCATAAAAAGTCTCTTACTACATCTTTTAAGATAATCTTCCAAAAATCCTTGCTTACGATTAGATTTCTGTTAGTTTTATGATTCAGAGGAGCCACGAGTATTTCTCTGACGTGATATTGTCTTGATAATATAACGTATGTACTTCCTTTAAACACAACTCGTTCTTCTTCTGCGTACCAGTTACACGTAGTTGGTTCTTTAGACTGCTGAGGCACATTGATTTGTGTACAGAAAATACTTGGCTCAGCATAACGCTTGTCATGTCTGTTGCCAATTTTATGAACTAAACATGTTATAATATTAGAGAGCTACGTGAATACTTACTTGAAATGCAATTTGCATGTGTCGCACAATATCTTTTCGAGAGAACAGGAATCAATGATGTTTCAGAAATCAATGATCTGTATGAACTTCTCACGCTATTAATATATTCCCTAGCCATAGCTAACACATTATTTTTCTCTTCAACGATTTTAGCTTTAACGTAATATAACATGTCAAACCAGTTCTCTGCTGAAAAGTATAGTTGAAATTCCCATTGAGGATATTTCACAGGAACTATTTCTATTCTATACGATTTCTTAAAAAAAGCATGCTCTTCATTCTAAACATTTCTTGCCTAGAAACGCTAACGCCTCAGATACATGTTCAGGAGCGCCTACTATATTCTCGATAGTACCAATTTTGACTATTGGTTTTTTGTCCCAAGAAAACACTTCTTCGATGGTATTATTTGTTGTCATTTTTTGCGGAAAATATTTCAATTTGTTATAAAGAGACTGAAAAAATTCCAAGTCTTATATTTACAATAATGATTGGCGTAATCATGATTGTCCAGCCAGTAAGATCATTTAGACTTGATATTGTTTTAAATTGATCAATATTATTTATGAGATTATAACAATATTGTGTAAAGCTTATTAAAAGCTA
>JADRCO010002259.1:0-14483 GCA_021464525.1 Rhizophagus sp. LPA8_4_AMF | reverse complement strand
ATTTGCTAATCCATCAGATGAGTTATTAAGAGAATGGGGAATTTATTGCAGACTAGGTAACAATGAAGTTCTTGGCAAAATTGAACTAAATCAATATTGGTTAAATAAGGCAACATAATTACCGATCCTTTCCAAAATTGCTTTAGAGTATATTTGGCTTTCAGAATTAAATTGTAGTGTTGAACGAAGTTTCTCTATGTATAATTCTCTTTTAAATAGTGACTGTCAAAATTTATCTCAGGAATCTCTCAAAAAATTAAATATAATGTACTTTAATGATGTTAAAACTTAACTTTTAATAAAAAATAAAGAACTTTTAAAATGATTTTAATTAAATAATTTCAAATAATGATGTGTTTTCATAAAATAATATTATATAATATAAAAATTTTTTAAAAAAATTACATTACATATTTTAGTTTTAGCACATACATAATTTATATTCGAGCACAACATAATTTCATCATCCCTGAGTCGATCTTTGAATTAGATGTTGAATAATTATCTACAATTATTAAAATTTAATAATAAATGTATTTTAAAAATATCTCAGCATCTAGTAATCAAATTCTGGAAATCTATAGTTCATTTTAATATTCTAATCAAGATGAATTAAATGGTAATAAGATTATATTAATAGCATCAATATTGACAATTTTATTCTTATTTAAAGATTTAGATATTTTACTTATGATCTCGATATCTAGTGATCAGACTTCAATGATTTTGATACCATTCAATTCATCTTATTGAGTGGATTTAAATGAGATGTATTTTATATTTATAGCATCAATATTAATATAGTTATTGTGATTTAAAGTTTTTACTATTTTGCAACTATTTAAAATTATGTAATAGGACATAATCTTGGCTAATTTTAACTTTAATTTTGATTTTAGGCTTTCAAAACCAAAATTTTTGACTTTTGGCTTTTAATTTTGACTTCATGTATAGCATAGTATTCTGCACAAATTAATTTATAATATGATATAGCTCTAATTAATTCTGAAGAGTAAAAACTTTATTTGTAAATAACTTTTGATCTAGTGGTCCAATTTGAATGATCTTTTTTTATTTTGATCAGGATAACGAGATCTATCAATTCAAAAATAAATTGTTCAAATCAGATTACTAGATCGTGAGATAAAAATTTTTTGGATTTAAATCAAGTTTGAGTTGAATTTGAATTAAATTGAATCTGCAGAGGAAAAGTTTGATTTGTGTAAAACACTAGTATAGTACTAACTGAACTATTCCAGTCTTTTTACAAATTCACCCAAATCTGAAAACTACTTGGATAGTTTAATTGGATGGGTATTTTGATTAAACAATACTTTAAACAATATATTTACTACAAATTACAATGGAATATTCTATGTAAAATACTTGGATCTTTTAAAAAATTTTAGCTCAAAACTCTAGGGAGGTAATATATTTGTAAAGAGGAGTAGTTTAGTCAGTAGTCAGTACTTTATAGTACATATTACAGTTAGAATTTAATATAATGACTATGCAATATATCAAATTTCATGATAAAGCAATGTTTTAAGATTTTATCTTTATATATAAATATATGAAAATTGTTATATGATTAAACTTATAAATTTTAATATAACAAATTTTTCCATTGAACTAGAAAGTTTGTTATATCAAGTTCTAATTGTAATACTATTAACTTTATAATTTAATTTTTTAATTATTTTCATTATTCAGTAATCAGATTGCTATATAATTACTATTATTGAATTCCTTTTGATATGCTAATTCAAATGGTAGTCTTTAAAATCTGTGTAATATTTGCATAATGAAATTACATATAATAAATTAATTAAAAATCAAATTAAAATCAAATTCTGTATATAAAAGCAAACTACTTTCAAAGACAGTATTTTAAATCCAAAATACTAACAGTTAAATTGTGCTGTTATAAAGAATTTAGCAATGGTAATTTTATTTTAATCTGACTTCTAAATAACAAGAAATAAAGGTTAAAGTTTTGCTTTATAATTTAATATGAAGAATTTTATCCTGAATGTAAAAATTGTTGTTCAGCAACAAATTAATATAAAAAAAATTCTACCATTTTGTATAAAATAGGCAAAATTAAGTAAATATTTTGGCAAAAAAAATTTTTTTTGAAAAATTATATGGGATTTTACATTATACTTAAGCACCATTTTTATTAAATTTATAGTAAAATAAATTGATAAGAATAATAATGAAATCTCAAATTTTTTCATCGTCTTTTAAAATAGACCGATCCTAACGTTCAAACACAACGGGTGACATTTCTATCGCCATTATTTTCGCCGGGAACTGTATTGATCATTATCAAATACTACATAAATATATTTAATAAATTTTATTTATTATTTTCTTTTTAATTATTTCATTTTTGATTCATCAAATTTTGATTAAAATTTAGTCAAGATATAATATAAATATAATATATGATGTTAATTGTTGATTTTTCGTTCTTCATACAATCCAATCGGAGAGAAAAATAATAATTATTCAGTTGTACATATTAACCATTGTTTTATTATTGTGATGCTGCAATTAACTTCATTAGATTTTAAGTGAATATAAATAAATATAATCAATATAATTAATTCATCAGAACATAAAAGTTGCATATTAAAAAGGAAAATTTATGAATTACGTAAGTTTTTTCAAGTTATATAATTTTTTTACTACTATGCTTCATTAAGTTGACTCTTCATTCGCATCTTTTATTTCCTTTATTTCTTCAACATAGTAAAATGATTTTGAATCTTTGATCCAATTTATCTAGCAAAAGTTTTAGTTAACATTGAAAAAAGAATTGATAATCGATTCTATAATAACGATTAGCTTTGCTTTTTAATTACGTTTTAATGGTATGATTCTTTATACGATATCAATCAGCTGCGGATAAATTCAATATTATCTTATCAATTAACATAATAATCTTCAATCAACATGATTTAATTATACTTTATCATAACAGAAATCTTTTCAGTCGAGCTTGAATTTCATCATGATCATTTAATCAGTTCATCATTCTCATGCAAATAAAAAAAAATGTCGTAAATTTACTATTATTTAAACTCAAATCAGTCAATATTTCCACAGTTTAATGAATACAAATACGGCGTTTCTTCTCTTAACTCAGTTTTGAGAATTCTTTTCTGAAACTCCATTATCAGAATTATCAGATAATTTTCTATTCTTGATATTCCCACTATATATTTGACCTATTATTAACACTTTATAATTTCTCCGAATAAAGAAATTAATATGTCTGTATCATCAGAAGAAGAAAATAATTTATACGCTCTAGAAAATCAACAATTGCAACAAAGAATTGCCATCCAATCTCTTACTGCGCCAATCACAACACAAGGAACTATACCCGTTCCTACTTCTTTTGCTGAATCTATGCCTCAACTAGCACCTCCAATAAAAATAAAGAGAAAACAAGTAAAAAACGCCTGTGGTAATTAAAACTTTTTTTTTCACGTAACTTGTCTGTAAACATAAATATGTTTTATTGCTTGTAACCTATTTACCTATTTTGGAGTCTTTGGCTATAAATAATTTTGTACTACTTAATTCCGAGAGCTCGGAATTTGACATTTGGTGTAACAATTTTTAAAATTTTTTAGTAAACTGTCAAAAGGCATGCAAGAGATGTGATGATGGAAGGCCCTGTCAACGTTGTATAAAATACGGACTTACTGAAACATGTAAAAATTCTATTCGAAAAGAGAGAAAAAAAGGTATCAAAAGAGGTCCATATAAACGTCGTACACAAATAAAAGGTAAAAATCCTCATAAAATAAAAATTTCAATGTATTATTAGTAAAAATTTTGTTAATTTTATTTTTTTTTAAGACCAAGACGATAAATCTACTACATCAACGAGTTCTGTTTTGTCTGAAGTTTTTACTGTACCCGTCTCTTACGGACAAATTGGTGAACTACCTGTTAATCCCATTCCTATTAATCTTCCGTCAATCTCTTCACAAATATTTGGAACACAAATGTCAACACTCGATGGTGGTGAAAAATTTATAATCATTCCTCAAAGTTCAGGAGGCACTTCATATTATGTTCTTATGCCAGTTCAACAACAAAATCAAATTTCTATTTTACCTACTAGAATTTGTACTAGTAAAGATTTAACTACCGATTTGGATCAAGATATACAGGTTAAAATCGAATCTGAACTTCAATCAGGAGAATTTGATGGATTACTTTTAGAAGAAAGTTCTAAATACTCTGTCAATAAGGAAGCAAATTGTGAAATCACCCCAAATAAAGAAAAAGAAAAAAAAGATAAATCGAATTTATCTGTTCTTTCTCTTGTATGCAGTGGTTTATTGAATCAAGAGACTGATACTTATGAACAAGAAAATAAAGAAATGGTCGGAAATTCTTCACAAGACGAAGATAATGAATCGTTGAAATCTAATATATCAAAACAAAATACCAATACACCTGTTAGCCGGAATCTAGTAAATAATGAAAAGCAACAAGTGTCAGAATTCAATAAAAAGAACAAAATACTTGACTCGGTTAAGAACAAAATCGTCAAAAAAAATTTGGAAGAGTCACTAAAGGCACATGATACACCTGGTAACAATCGAGATTCGGTTAAGAATATAACACATATGGAACCACGAGTTTATAGTTGGGACTATCATTCTCCATCATTTCAAACACCTTCTGTTGAGAGTCCTTTGTTGTTTTCAACTCCTGCTAATACTTATCCTGTAGCTCAGGCTCAATATGTGCCAATGAAGTGTGAATCCAATATTTGCGATATGAAATGCACGAGACACCAAAATGAAGAGTTTCAATTACTTCAACATGGTGACACATTTTCTCAAAATCAAATACCAATGCGACAGCAATATTATGAAATATCCCCTTTCACACCACCTCATTCTTCCACGAATCCATCTAACGCTTACATGGTACAACAAAATCAAACATCCCCTTTCTATCAATTTAGATATGGTCAACAATTGCCGCAGCAGTTCACACCAACTTCTTTATCATTTGCTTTTAGTCCGGGAATTTCTAATAATAACACACCTCAATCACAAATTCGTTGTTATGCTGGCTTATCTGTCTCATCAAATGGGTTGGAAGAATCTTCTTAAATATAATTAAAAATAATATTCTTTGATGATGAAAATGGAGGAATTTTATTTATGTATTAATTTGTCAAAAGCTTCATCTGAACGAAGATATATAGACATTGATAATTTATAAGCAGATTTCTTTGGAAATTTTTTTTAATTTTCTTGCAATTTCAAATTTTTATGGACAATAATACTGTCAATTTCTTGTTTTAAGCGATTTTATTTTATTTTTTTTGCATTTAGCTTTAAATTTTATTTAGAAATATTATTTACCAATATTTGAAATTTGATTTTATTGCATATTCGAAATAAAAAAAAAACAATTTTTTACGCGTTTTTAAACTGCGCCACGTAGAATTAGCCGTTTTTAATTAAACCCATCGTTTGTGACGCAAATATAATGTACACTCGGATGCAATAATTATTTATAAATAGTTGATCCATAAAAAAACAATACTCTCATTATTTCGTTTGTCGTTTGTTCTATTGAAATGACATCTTCCCCCGAAAAATCTCTTGAAACTGAATCTACAAACTCTACAAACAAACGCCAATTTCAGAAACGACCACATAGATGTTACAATCACTTACACGATGTTATAATTGGTCTTCAATCAAACCCATTGTATTTTCGGGAACCTTTTACTTTATTTTGGAAATGTCTCAAAAGCGAAAAAGGGTATATAGTTTAATTAATTTTAAAATATTTCTTTTTACGGACAAATAAGAACAAAATTATTCATGAACTAATATTTTTAATCTTTAGAAAAGAACCACCTCGTTATCGGCCGAATGAATGAATGAAATCAACAATTGTGAACAATTGAAAAATAATTTTTTTTTTAAAAATTAAAAAAAAAAAAAAAAAAAAAATAACAATAGGTTTTTATTATAGTTTAGATACAAAATCACTCTATATGAGAGAAACATTCAAAGTGAACACGACTTTATGAATGTAATAGTAACGCATTATTTCATCATACAACATCCATTATTGGATGCATGTACATTGTGATTATGCTTCTCGTATGCTAAAAGAAAAGAAAATTCAATGAATCATTGATAAATTATAAATCTTACATATAATCTTGTGAAAAAGAGATTTTTTTTTTTCTTATGTGGGAAAAGTTAGATTTTTTTAAAATAAAAAATAAAAAATAAAATGCAAAAATTGTTCTGGGGCAAAGAATCTTTAATTTTTTTTTTTTAAAAAAAAAAAATTTTTTTTTTTTAATAGTGGGGTGAGAAAGAAAACAACCTTCTTTTGACAATATATGCAAAAAATTTTGAAAAAATATATATATATATATATTATTTTTATGTATATATATACATTTTTATCCGAATTTGTATTCTTTCAATTAATGAAAAAAAGATGCATGCAATAGGCAAAATATTATACGTTTTGCAGATCGAAAGAAGGGGTTAATAAGTTTAATAGTACCATATAAATGATAGATAAGCGAAAGGTATGATATTTTTTAAACCGACAAAGTTAAATCGAGTTTATGGAAATGAGACCCGAAAGAGGATATAAGATTTCTTTGTGTTTGATTGACACGTGCATATATGTGCTGTGTATTTCTTTCGGGACATTACCCACTCTCAGGCTGGTAATTGCTTGTGGCTTGAGAAGTTGAACTAACCAACTTTTTTTCACTAGTCACGTGAATATGTAGGATCTCAATGGAATATGTTTCAAAATTGAAGATTTAGTAATTTATAAATCCACTTCCATACAATGAGAATTTTCTTATCTCCTCTTAAAAGCGAAACCTTAAACGGAATTTTCAACAGAAAAAGTTATTTATAACCGGGATTATCTCTTAAATTTTTTGCTAAACTATAATAATTTACAATTCCACCTAAATCAAGTTGTATTCAATTAACTCATATGTCACCAAATTTTTTTTGTGTTCAATTTTTTTAAAATATATATATTTTGACTGTTAACGGTTCTAAATGAATTTGTCTGTTACAACAGCTAATAGCTTAAGTAATAGTTTACTTCCTTTAACTAAATCCGGGTTTGTAATTTTTATTGTATTTTTTTTTATTTATATTTTTTATATAAAAAAAAATTTTTTTTTATTTACACTAATTTTTATTTGTTCGAGTAATATATACAACAAACATATATGACTCCTATTGACACAATACACTAAAAATATTTAAATTTTGACTTTCTTTATATTTTTTCTTTACAAGTACTTTTTTTTCCTTTGAATATTTAATATATAACCAACTTCATAAAAAAAAAATTTTTTTTTTTTTTTTTTTTCCTTTTTTTGAAAAAAAAAAAAAATTTTTTTTTTTTTTTTTTTTCCTTTCTTTGAACAATAAAAAAAATCGAACAATTTCTATTATCATTTTATTCTCTTGAAAGTCACTGCAATCATTTGTATCACTACTTTTCTACTTTTGCCGTCTAAACTGCTAAGCCATTATATTATAATACCCCTCACCCCCACCTTATACTATTCAGACTATATATAGTAGCGGTATTTTTTTTTGTTTTTTTTTTAGCTTTGTTCACCGAACTATTTGAACAAAAAATCTTGGCTGTGGTCTCTAAGCCAATTTTTTCCCCCTTACCCCCTTTGCAACGGCTTAGGGTTATTTCTCAAATTAAAACTCGTTTTATTTGATGCGATAGTTTACACTTTTTCGTAAACTTCTAAAATTATACGTATTTTTTACGATTTTTAATTACCTTTTATAATTATAATAATATAATGACCACGGCCGCCGCGCCAGCAATGTCTAGTGAACGATTTAATAAAAAAAATAGGATCGCGTCACTATCAAGTAAAAATGAAGAGGTAAATAAATAAAATAAATTTTTATTATTTACGTTTTGTTAAATGAAATAATACCTTTTTTTTTTTTAAAGTATTATTTTTCTTAGTCTGTTATATATAATTAAACAGTTAATTTGTCTTTATTTCTTTTGAGTGGTCACTTTTAATTTCATTATTACTTTTTTTCTTTTTCTCTTTCTATACAGTTTCTCGACCAAATAAACAAATTACAACATTCACATTCTCAAGCTTTAACTGCATTAAATAGTCAATTGGAAACTATTCCTACAGATGATTCAGAACAAAATATTGATAATCTAGTTAATAATTTAAAATTTAATAAAAGGCGTAGTAATAATTTACAACAACAATCAATATCTACTGTACTTAGGTCAGATAAGTTAGGTAACGGAAAAGATCTTGAAGATGTAATGGAGGTAGAAGATGATTATAAAATGAATGGAACAGGAACAATTACTACTATTGATGATTCTTTATCTTTATCATCGAGAAAATCCGCAAAACTTGCAATGGTAAATCGTACTGTTAAGGAATTAAAAAAGATTGAATCTAACGGAGAATTGGATCGAAAATATTTTTCTGCTGAAAATAATTCAGATTCTGAAGATATTAATGAGAATAGTAGTATTGAAGATAAGGATTTTGAAACCATTAACGATCGACGAAGAAATCTTAAGAGTCATCCTACGTTAACTATTAATACTAAAACTACAAAATCATCTTCACGATTAATTACTCCAGAATCTTCTGATTCAGAATTTGATATTTCAAAAGCACATATGCCTCTTGCTCCTACATTAGGTGGAGGCAGAAATTCTCTTCGTGCTGCACGTCATAGTTCTGCTGAACATTATAATGCTAACATAACTGATCGACGTGGTCGGGGTTTATTTTCAATGGATGATGTCATTGAAGAAGAAAGGGGAGGTTCTTTATCAGATGTAGCTGAACAAAGTGAAATAAGTACTGAAAATATTAATCGTATGCGAAGTAAGCAAATAATCTCCGCAAATGGTAGGAAGCGAACACAAAAATATATGGATGAAAATGATGCTCCTAAAACAATTAAAATGCATCGAAGACCACAAACAGATGATTCATATGCTGATATTCCAGATGATAATAGTAGTGTAATGTCAACCGATTCTTATCTTCAAATAGAAGAACTACGGGCGCGCATTCAAAAACTTGAGTCAGAGCGCATTGATGATGGTATGTTTATTATCTTTAATATCATAATAAAAATTTTAATTAATTATAATAAAAAAATAAATAATAATTTTTAATAAACAATTTGTTTATTTATATTAAATAGAACTTATGTCTGAACGAAAGAGTCAAAGAAGAAAGAAACATCATTCTGACTCAATATCACCGGCTGCTCTGTCTCCTGATAGTTCCCAAGGTGGAACTAGCTCGACCACAAGTGTTCCAAGACGTTTGACATTGGCCCAACATCAAAAACATTTGCAAAATGCTTTTGATATGTTTGAGAAAGCATTTACAACAGATTATCCGGTTGATGATTCCTCACCCCCACCTTCACATTCAATGGCAATGGTAGTGTCATCGGCACTTTCATTAAATCAAAAGTTGCGTTCAATCATGTCACAAATGGAACTCGATGGTCAACTTGAAAGAGGAATGAAGTCATTATTAAAAACGAGTGATGAACAGGTCCGAAGTTTAACCGAATGTTTATTAGCACTTGCTCCTCTCGCTCCAAAAAGAGTATCATCAAAGAGAGTGGAGAGAGATCAACTTGGTATAAAAGGATATGCTTATTATCCTGGTGATTCATCCCTCTTGCAAGCGTCTACTCCACATTCCACACGATCTATTTCTCCTCCTATACCAAGAATATCATCTGCTCCAGTTATTGCTTCCCATGAATCACAGATCAGTGAACATGATCAGCTACATGATCAATCCTCACGAAGAGTTTCTCCAGCTCCTCCATCCGATCAATCATCTCCACCTAATTCATATTATGCTCCACAAAGAGCTACATCGCGTTATAGGTCTTCTTCACCAACCTTACAACCAGAATATAATGATTCACAAATTTCAGCTACACGTGTATTAGAACGAAAATCACGTCGTTCCTCTGGTACTGCATATTCTGGCACAAATCCTATTTCATCAACTTCACCTTCTCCGCCACCAATGCAACATCCACCTCCTCATTATGATCAATCGGGGTCGCGTGTTTATTATGAACGCGAAATTCCACGTGAAGCACCTCGTGAACTACCTCGGTTACAAAGATTTAGCATACAAGGATATAACAATGTTTCATCCCAACCGGCCTCTTCAGCATATCAGAGAACTGCATCACGTCCATTATCACATATCCGAACCGATGAATTATCTTATCCATCTAATCATCACGTTCGAACATCATCTACATCATCTACATCATCTATTCACCGTTCTTCATCGGGAAGATCATATACGTCACGTGTTGCTAATGAAGAATATGTAAATAGTCCAGTTTCAACTACAAGATCACAACCACGATATGAGTATACTAGAAGGTATCCTTCTGATGGTCAATCTCCAATAGACAGACGTCCAACGCCTGGAATGGAGACGGATCGGAGATATTCAAGACGTATGGTAAATCAAATATACGAGCCTGAAGATGGCTATGATGGGTCAAATGGTTACGGAGAAAATATTCCTGAAAGAGATTACATTAGAGATGATAAAATGGGATTAAGAAGAAACATCTCTAATAGTAATGGTACTTTTAGGCAAAAAATGGTACCTGCTCAAGAAGTAAACAGAAATGTTGGAGTTGGTAATGAAGAAAGTCGAGGTGATCAACAAAATGATGAAATAAATGATCAAAATGTTCAAGTAAACGGCACGAATGTTGAAAATAGTGAAGAAAATGACGGATATATATGATGAAAGTCGTATTCCTACCACTTGCAATTATTGCTCATTTTCTGCAATTTTTTCTCCATAACAATATTGAACTTTATTTTGCAAGCTGGTCTTGACACGCACGTTGAATACTTTTTCTTATAAATATTTAATCAAAAAATTATTTCGTTGTAGATATTTTTTCTCCCATTTATTATTTTTTATATATTATTATTCACATATGTTTTAACAATTACGTTTTTTCCCAACCTTATTGAATTATTTATTATTTTTATGTTTTTATCCCTCTTCATTATATAAGAGTTTTTTTTTTGAATATATATTTTCAAAAAAAAAACAAATTATTGATTATTATTAAATGAAATTATATATTTACATATATTTATATCTATCATCTATCTATATTTTATCCTTTGTTATTTACATATTGTTTATTCAAATTGCATTATTTTTATTGATCAATATTTTTATATCAGAAAAACCGTGACAAACCGATTATTTAATCTAAAAAAAAATTTCATTTGTCGAAAGAAAAAACTATTTTAACTCATTATTTTTATGACAAAATTATTTTCAAAATGTATAATTTTCTTTTTTTTTTGTAAAAATATTTTCATTTTAACATGATTATTTTATATATTACATTTTTTTATTTTTTTATTTTTTTTTAAAAAAAAAAATTATTTTGTAATGTTTTTTTTATTATCGACTTTTCGTTTCAAAATGAATTAATGAAAAAATCTAATTTCTACTTAACTATATCTAAAGAGTGTGTTCATAATATTTTATTGTGTGATTGTATGGATTGTATTTGAATGATTAAACCTGTGAACTTTTTACGTATATATATTTGAAGAATAAATTATAAATTGTTCTGACTCTGATTTCCACATCGATTTATTTTAAAAAGAAATAATATTTTCCATAAATATAGGCGTTGGATAAAGCAAGTGATGTCATTAAAATAGGTAAAGGCTTTCTTGATTTAATTGATTTTTCAGCATTAAATAAACTGTATATTAATGACCAAGCTTATAATAAAAGGTGATTCAAAGTTAGTTTTTTTGGGGGGGAAATAAAAATACAATAATTTGATAATTTAAAAAGTACAAACATGCTGTAGTTCCTCCTCCATTACTCAAATCACCCGTATAAGTCATATATCTAGAATTAAAAATGATTATTTTAGAATAATTTAAAGAATGAAGAACAAAAGGGAATGAAATGAATGATTTATAACTACCCTGAAAAAGAAAATATTAAACCAAAACCTACGACAGTGTATATCGAAGGCACTCCAGGATAATGTCTAACTGCCATTCCTGAGGACCCTAAACCTTTTTATTTTTTTTAAGAAAAAAAATTTTTAAAAGTTTCTTCAGTGCTTTTCTGGTTTTATATTCGGTTTTCTTTCACAAATAATAACTTAATGTACATAACGTCGCCAATGTCCAAGCTGGATATGGGGTATCAGCTAATCTTTTAGTAATAGGTTCATTTTCCTTCGTTGTTTTCAAAGACTTATCATTATTTGTTTTAGACGCATTCATTTTTTTTTGAGAACTACGTAAAACTAATTTTTTACTTTAAAAGCGCACTTGTAAAAAAAAATGTAGATGAGATATCAGATATTTAATTATTTATATAGTATCTTTCACATGACATCAACAAATTTAATCCACGTGACCATATCAATTTCATCCTAATAATAAGCGACATTTGTAGAAGCTAGTTGAATTTTAATTAATTTTTTATATATGCTTTATGTAAAGATGGGTAATGGTCCTACTCAGTCCTACTCGGTCTGGTCTAAGCCGGTCCCAGTCTTTGTAGGACCAGACCGCGGTCCTTGCTCATTTGTGGCGCAGTAGGACCGAACCCAAAGACCGATATACAGACCGTTAGTCCGTCTTACAAAATTGTTTTTTTTTTACACAAACATTTTTTTTTCTTTCGTATGAATGGTTTGGAGTCTCAATTTGGTAGGTCTTTCTTAAAAAAATTTAATTTCATAATTTACAATTTGACTTTATATGCACCTAATTTTTATTTACAAGCATTAATTATTTTGATAACATAATAATAAATGTTTATCGGTCTTTTGAAGACTGTGATCCTAAAAAAGACTGCCGATCTTATTGCTTTATCACATGATCGGTGAGGACCATAAGAGACCGCGTCTTATGTGGTCCGGTCTTTTTGCATGTAGGACCGGAGAGGACCATGGTCTTTAGGACCGTTGACCATCTTTAGTTTTATGATTATATTTCTTTAGCTGAAATTTAAGTTACTGTATTTATAGGATCCTACCTACTTATAATAGATATTGGCTTAAAATAAGATGTAAAAAATTAAAATCTATTAAATTTGTAAGGTATAAATTAAAATAAGTAATTGTAATTCTGTGGTGCTTTATTTTTTATACATTTATAAATATTATTTTGCAGCTTTAATACCTGGATTTTATTATATATAGTTATAAAAAGGTTTTCAAATAAAAAATAAATAATTTAAAAAAATGGAAAAAAAGTAATTTTTTTATATAATTGACAATATAAGGTAAGATTAATTTATTTTTTAAAATATAATTTATTTAACTGAATAAAAGTAAGATTTAGAGTTTATAAGTTTTATAATCTAAGTTTATCTTCTGATTTATTTATTCAGACTTCTATCTAATCTGAAAATAAGAGTTTTAATGATTTAATATCAATTATCTTTAATATAAATATTGCAGATGATAATTGGAATCTTTGCAATTGAAAGGGGAAAACTACTGGAAAAAAAATTTTTTAAGTTAATATTAAATCTGAACTTTTTATAATCAATAGAAAATATTTAGCATATAAATATAAATTTAATTTTTTCTGGCAGTTTCCTCCCTTTCTATTGCAAAAGTCCATATAAAGTTAATAGGTAGTATTATTTTATTCTATTATTATAAATAGGATTTTGAGTATATATGAATAGGTAATGATATTATTTGCTTAGCCATATGCTATTTTAACTACAGTTAAAGGTTATATTTGTTTATTACCATTTTTAGAAATATGTATAATCTAAATCACATCAATCACTAAAGCAAAATTTTTTTTTTTTCAAATAAATTTAAACTTTGCTAAGCCAAGTTGCAATTTTTTTTCTTTATAAGAATATACTGCTTTATACAAAATTCTAGTATAAGTTTATTAATACATGAAATTTTTTTTTGTCATGAAACATAAAGATTATACAATTTCTAGCAATTTTTATTAATTCTTATAAAGTAATTGTTATCAGTCAGTGGAAATGTCACGATTGGTATAATTACTAATAAATTATGATTTTTAATTTTTTATATAAAATAATTTTTCTTTAATTATATATTATAAAATTTAATATATTTTTGTTCTTTGGGCTTTATTTTACTTATTTAAATATATTTTTTTTTAATACAATACTTATATAAAAAATTTATATTGAACTAACTTTTATAATTTCACTCTCCTGATTGAACTTGTTAGTAAAAGATAAGTATTACTTTTAAATACATAAGTATATGTAATTTTTTATGAGAAATCAGATAATATATTAGATAAAAGGTAAGTTTCTTAATAAAATTTATGGTAAATCTAAAATTTATGATTTTTGCAAAAAT
>JADRCO010002258.1:0-14488 GCA_021464525.1 Rhizophagus sp. LPA8_4_AMF | reverse complement strand
ATATAGTAATTTAAAAAATTTATTATATAAATTTAATTTCTTTGTAAATTTTAAATTTGATTAATAAACAATATACCACTTTTAATTTTATATTTATTCTTCAATAATATTTCTTGCTTCAATATTGCATTGAAGCTCCTGTATACTTGATAAATAAGATTTCTTCTATCAATCTCTCCCTCGTTTTCATAAAATTGTTAAAAGTATCAATAAGGTTTGGGTCCCGCCATTCTAAGATTCAATGTTTGGGTGAGTGGTACATTTTCAGTCGCAGTGATGGATGAAATAGCAGAGACGGGAGGTATTGTGGCGGGAAGAAAAAATATTATATACATGAGCGATGAAAATCTTTCTGTTGATATTGTACTTGATATTTCATCCAAGAAAATATATTCCGTAATGGTAAGAGTGAATAAGAAGAGCTATTTATATTAACTTTTTTATATGTTGTTAATTTTTGCTTCGGATAATTCAATTGATCGTATGATTTTTGTGTGTAAGTGAAATAAATATTAGAGATATTTAGTGAAGTCATAATTGAATTTTCTTAATTCAAGATATGTGTGTATTCAAGCATATATATTGGTAAGTATAAAATTAAAAAGCATATTGTGAGTGAAACTTTGGTTATATTTGTTTTACCCTTCAGCTATATACGGTATATAAGGATGGAAATATTTGCGGTCGAAGTTCGTTCTTGTTCGGTTCGGTACTTTCGGTTCCGATATGTTCTGATAAAATTTGATATGAACTGACTCAGTTCTGGACCGAACTGACCAAATCGTATTATGGAACCATTATGGAACCAGAACCATTTCATCCAATCAAGTCGGTTCACAATAGTATCGGTTCAGAACCGGAGCGGACCGAGTGAGTCAATTCCCATCTAGCTATATATTAATTGACACTCCTAAAATAATTAATTTAAGAAATTCAAAAATATACTACAAAGCCTAGATCGTACAAGAATTTTTCAGACTTCTATTCTAATACATAAAAATTTATAAAAACTAATATCTTCAGCCACCAGATCATTTACTCAGCTAGAAGAACAACTAGCCCTCTTTCGAAATAATTCCAGCCAGTATAAATCGTAAGATTTATCCAGTAACCTGCCCAGGTGGCCGTTCAGAACATTCAATTGTCAAGCTCATCGAAGGTTGATAACAGCTGATTTGATGGTTGTACTGTGAAGGTCACCAAACACAAGGTTTTTATAGTTAACATCAACATCATTCATGACTATCAAGTACTCCTCATCCGTAATTTCGGCATTGTGTAATGACACATCACAACAAATCGGCATTCATCAATTACTATCTTTGTTTGCATAAAGGAGTTTTGGTACAAATCCATTAGCAGCACACTATTTATATGCAAACACATTATATGTTTGGGCTAGATTTTACATTGATCATCTGTTGTAGCACTGATCATGGATCAATCTTGGATCAATCTAAGGTCCCACATGAACTTGGCATCTATAGACCAGTCATCATATGTGAACGAAATATTTGCCTTCATATCATTTTGGTATTCTTGAGAAAGAGAAATTTTTCCATCTTCGCTCAACGTTAGCTCTTCATAGTAACTTTTAAATGATTAAATGCACGGAACAATGCTTCGAATAATCGTGCGCTCCTTCTAATCGTGAAATGGTACTAGATGTAGGAAAGTAATTAAGGGATCAATTATTACTTTTTCCAGATAGACCGACAGCCAGAGTAATTGTTACGGACGGACAATTACTACTAAAGTTGCAAATGACTACTGAGCCAAAGTTCCCAGAACTGAATTTTTATAATTAATTAACCGAAAAAAATAATATATACTGTCACCTTATACTGTATATAAACCATATAATAATATATTTTCTCTGACAAACAGTCATGTGACTATATACTAATCCAGGTCAAATTTATAATGCTGGCCAGAATTATCGGTAATTTTTCCTAGAACAGAAAACTATCATAACATTCGCTCTATACCGACAGGTTATTATCCAGTGGTGACTTTACTTCGAAAAGATCTAAATTTGTCCGAACCCAGCGTCAAGCATATGATAACGCCACTTGTATTGTAACTTGTAAGATTACAGCGTCCAATAGTGCAGATTCGTGTAACAATTCAACACGTTGTTACAACATCATCTCTCGAAGTTTTGTCCTCTCAATAGGCTAAAAAGATTCTTCAACCTTTCGACATATCTTAAGTGGATCAACCATTTTCATATCCATTCGTAATATGGTTATTCTCAATATTCTGAATAGAATTATTAATAAATGAATAACACGGCTTACCTTGATATACCAATTCAGTTATCAAAGATCGCTTTGAAATCTTTTAATAATGATGAAGAGATCCTTGAAAAAGTTGTTAAAGGAATATGTTAAATAATATATAAAAGCATGTTTATTATGACTTTAAAATAAAAAGGTAAAAAGTACTTTTTTATTTGTCTTGTATATAAAATTTCATAGAAAAGAAATTATTTTATGCAGTAGAATATCATATATCATAACGACGTGATAATGAGACCAAGGCTGACCATGAGACTAATGTCCCGTATACGTCGTGGCTTAATCAACTGTACAACATTTCTAACCATTTTTTGAGTTTCTGATTTATTTTTTAACTTATTCATAAAAGGCGGAATAGAAAGTTTAGCCTCAATTTCTTTAGATTAGGGTTATACTTGCATCTCTATTGTGGAGGAACAGAGAATTTACATGGCTTATGGAGGTGGTAATTAGAACAATTCAATAGAAGGTGTAGACAGAAATTTAGATAATTAGAGGTATGCAATAGTCAATTTTATTTTTGATCAGAATAAATTACATTTAAAATGTTCTAAAAAAACCAAATAATGCTTCAGAAAGTTTAATATATCGTAGGCGTTATTTGTATTGTGAGATTAATTATTACTTTTTCAGTCGTAGAAAATTTTGCGTAGGACATTCTTGGAAATTGTTAGGAAAGTAAGTTCAAGTTCATGTATAAGTCAAAAGATTGTAGAACTTGATCTAAAGATCAACGCAAATTATGAAAAAATTCTCGTTATACCGAATATCAATAATTAACCGTTTAACGAAGTAATTTTATAACCCGCATATATAAAATAACACATTTTATACTGAATTTTTTTTTTTAGTATTAGTATAACGAAGATTTTTTGCAAGATAAATTTTAACATAATAAAAGGTAAATTGATATTGATTTTCATGAAATTTTTCTCAAATTAAGTCAAATAAACAAATTTATTATTATAAACTATTTTATCAAAAGATGGATGATTTATGTTTCGCAGTTTTATTTGTCTCATGATCATGAGGTTTACAAATATGTTGATTTCCTATATTTACCGCATTATACACTATACTGAATAATTCGTTATTGTTCAGTCGATTATATTTTTATGAGACATCCAAATATTGAAATCAATATTAGTAGCATTAATTCCTATTGGTCACCGCAGTATTCCTAATGACCGAACTATAACTTAGTTATTGTATCGGTCTTCGACCGATATCTCTATTCCCCCATCCAATAACTATTGTCTCATAACGAATTGATTCCCTAACGCCTACTTATAGTATCCATGTGGATAACAGAGCATTACTAAAGATACTTTACATTGCGTTGCATCCTATTAAAAGATGTCAATCAAAATCAATTTTGACGCTTCGGAAATTCGGAAATTCTATTTAATGATCGGCAGGACATGATATCAAATATAGGATCAAATGAAACATGAATAGATAAATTTAAGTAGTTCATTGTGATGTAATGTAACATTGCAACAACCCGTTTATATCCATTATAATAAAAGAATTTTTTATCCCTTTTTTTCTATTTTGTCCAATCTGATTTCCTTGGCAAATTCGTGTAATTAAATCATACTAATTTAATTGTTATATTTTAAAATTCTTATTTTAAAAAATTAAATTAACCTAGTTGATAATCGAATGAACAGCGGATTTTGATTGGACTTTTTTTTAGAAGAATATTTATGGATATAAATAACACACATTGTATCAAATATTTGTTTTGAATACGTGTAACTACTGTGTTTCTTTTACGTAACGGCGTGAGAATTGTAATTCGCATCTTTTAATTATAATCTAGAATTATAATTCTGATCGTAGAAAATCTAAAGCCGAGAAAGTGCCAGAAACTAGTTTTAATTTGAACTTTTTTGGTTATTAAATGATTTTTAATATTTCCAATATAGATCGTGTAACAAAACAAAATCAACATTTTCCCGTTTTTAAACAATGCCTTTGAGTATATTCATTTTGTAATTAATAATTACTAAGTATAAATTGATTGATGCAGAAACAAGAATCTTAGAATCTTATTATCGCAAATATCATGTTCACACTTTCATGAATTGTTTATGACCAAATATGTTAAAGGTAAGCGATAATTTTTTCTCATCGTACATTGTGAATATTTGGTTACTTTTTGAATGTAAGTGACACAAAAAGTTTTTCTGCGCCACTTCGATGACGAATTTTTTTTATACTCTACCCGGTGAATGGATTATGATAGGAAGACACGCACGAAAATTAAAAATTCATTTAAATTATCGACTAAAGAATTTGAAAGGACAAAAAAAAAAAATATCAAAATTTTGAATATAAAATATTCTTTATTCTTTTGCTTTAAGTTAATTTACTCGTAAAATTTTCCAAATTTTATATCAAAGATTATTATTATTTTAATGTATTGATTTGATGTGATCATGTTGATACTCTTTTACTCGGGTACTTGTAATTAATTCAACGGCTTCTTGAGAATTTTTTCTAACAAAGAAATAATTTCATGAATCATGAGGTCTGTTTATATTTTAACTAAAAAAATTGGCATATGATCCAATACTACATTATATTGAATTAATTTTAATGTTAGTACTCCATTTACCTTCCGATCCATATCAATCTTATTCGGATTTCCTCACAACTATATTAACTACAATCTTTTCTTCATTTCGAGAGTAGACAAGAACAATGGAGTGAAATGAAATGTTTGGGAAATTCTAACAAGAGCAGCAAGATCTTTTCAGCAATAACAACGTATACGAAAACGAAAGCGTATTATTAATGACGTAATCAAATTATTTAACGTTAAGGATAGAGGAAGAGATAGTTTAGAACGAGAAGGAACATTCGGATGATTATTAAATTTTAAAAGTCGTTAAAAATATATATAATGTTAGAAAAGGA
Source organism: Rhizophagus sp. LPA8_4_AMF (assembly GCA_021464525.1). Lineage (NCBI taxonomy): Eukaryota > Fungi > Glomeromycota > Glomeromycetes > Glomerales > Glomeraceae > Rhizophagus > Rhizophagus sp. LPA8_4_AMF. Next base: position 9,263 of record JADRCO010002258.1, on the reverse strand, counting down.
AACACTTAGATTATCATTAGATAATTATTGCATCGCGTAATTAATTTTGTATAACACTTTGTACTTTTATTCTTTAAATCAAACAAATAAATATTATATTCTCATTGCATATGAATGTATTGATCAGCATAAATTTGTCCAATAATTTTGTTTCAACTTAATTATGAAATTGATTATGAAATCAACGATCAGTCGCGTTGTAATGATATAAATGAAATTGACTTTGTGAAAATCAAACAAAAATCATATGATCACATAATTTTCGATCAAAACTTTAAACAATAAATGGAGCTTCGATATATAATATCTCAAAGTTGAACTTTTGGGTAATATATATTATAGATATCACCGATCTGCGAAGCAGTTCGGTGATATTCTAACGTCCCTATCCCTATCTAATAACTTATGTTAAAATCATGCTTCATATAAATATAAATAAACTAATAAGCTATTTAGTAAAATTTAATATATGTCTAAATGATGTAATGCGTAAAAATATTATGTAATAGTACCTTAATCTAAATAAACGTCAAAAACAGCATGAATGCATGAACCTATTTGGCTGTATGATAACTGGTATTATACAGTAATGTTTGGTATGTCGATAACAAGTAGTTTATCGTAGTTTATCGGCGCGGGTATGTCCATGTCCATGATACTGCACCTTTGTTGATCAAATGCGTCATAACACATATTATGTAGAGCCTTGGCTCGGAAAGATAATAATAGAATATTCCGATCTTAAAAATAATTTTCAACCCAGTGGAATAAGTTCTTGAATCTCAACTATTTTTTTCGCTTTTCGCAATATAATTTCTTAGAACAAAGGCTGAACGTGAATTATAAACAAAGATTAATAAACCATGAAACATCAAATTTATAAATGTACTATACTATAAATAAAAATAAATTTGAAACAAAAATAACTAAATGAAGTGTAACTTTCATAAAAACACTCCATGTCCAAATTTTAGTATTATACCGAATGTAACGTTGCACTAATTACACAAGATGGAAATTAACCAATTATGTTCTTCATAAAGATGTTTTTAGAAACAATTATGAGATTATTTTTGGTTATATGTACCGGAGATGCCGATTAACCGGAAATACTTTATTTAAAAGCTAAAACATTCAGGGCTCATGCGGGAATTAATTAATTTATTTATTCTTTCATATTGATGGATTTTATGGGATTGAATTAATTTCCAAATTGAATTTTTTAAAACTTAACAAAGAAATCTTGATCAACACAGTTTTATAAAATTTATTAAAATTTTCTCAAGAAAGAAATCTGTGAGATTGGAGATTTATATCAGTGCGACCATGTTTAACTTTAGTCTTTTCCTTTTTCTTTTATGGATTTACATATGCTATTATTAATCATTATATTATTATTGTTTATATCTCAATTATTATGTATTACATTGGACAAATAATTTGTACTATAAATAAATACTCATGTATTGTATATTTATGTCGAATTTGTCCATCTCTTTATTTTTTTTTCTTTTCGATTATGTGTAAATATTTAGTAATTTTTGTACTTTTTGTGTCAACCAAATACCCATACAGGGTGAAGAAATACTATTTAAAACACAATTAAAATTGTCAATCTTCTTCTCCTTGTTAAAAAACGACGCTTTTTTTTCAAATTTCGGTTTATTAACTCCGTTTTATAAATGTTACATCCATTTTAAATAATAATAACAATAATCGAAATTTTTTTTTAAAAAGCACGTTTTATCTTTATTTTATTTTTTTTTTTATTTTCAATCAAAAAATTTTAAAAATTTTCTTTAGACATAAACATGACTTCAATTCATAGCGAACATTCAGATTTAAATGATGATAATTCAATTATTTTAGAAACTAGATTATCGGATATACAAATTAGAGAATATGATGATACTCTCAAGTTGTTGGCAGATAGCCATAATTTGTAAGTGTGTTTATGAGATTTTTTTTTTTTTTTTTTTTTTTTTTTTTTTTTTTTGAAAAAAAATATATATATATATATGCACACACACTAAATTTTCTCTTAAAATATTATCTCTTCTTAGAGCATATAATTATGCATTAGAAGAAACTATTCGTTTAATGGAAAGTTTGGTTGGTTGTCCTAAAGAGGATATTGAAGATAAGATAGGTATGGTTTTCTCGTTACCTTCTTTTAATATCACGTGATTTACTTCGCTTTACCCACTTTATCCTAAATTTTTTTTTTTTTTCTTCTTTTTAGTGGTGAACTTTACTTTTAAAGCAGCAGGATTTCTTTCTAATTATGAATGGATTTGTTATGATAATTCAACTGTAGCGCAATTAGAATTTTTTCTGTAAGTTTAATTTATCAAAATAATGAATTAAATGTTAACTTATTTTACTTTACTAATCGTTAATCATTTTCAATTTATTTATGCAGTCATGCCATGTCTTCAGTGTTACACATACTTTCCAAATCTATTAAAATGATAGATTCAAAGACTCGTGCTACTTTTTATAAATCAATTTCAAAATTTTGGTCAATTTATAGAAATACGAAAATAATTAACTCAAATATCATGTTCAGTCTTCGTGAAATTAGAAATTGTTTACGAAAGATTAAAGATGACAAATCAAATTCTGATTTAGCATTAAAGATAGGCGGTAATTTTTTTGATATTGTCGTTAGCGTTGCTCAAAAAGAATATTTTGCCGCTTTTGGTTCCTTTATTAAAGTTTTAGATGTGAGTATCACACAAATAAATAAATTTTTTTTTTTTTTTTTTACTTATTTAAATAAATATATTTATTTATTTATTTATTCTCTATATTCAACTAGTTCGAATATCCTGCAGGGGAATGGTATTACGATTGGGTAGAAAGACGTGAAAAATTTTTTTTATTATGTTCGCAAAATATTTCCGAATCAAGATCGATTAGAAAGTTTTATAGAAAATTAATGAAATTATCAAACAAAGAATTTGTTAGAGTGAAAAGAAAAAATACTAAATTTCGAAAATTTGAATATAAAATGCTAAAATCTGGAGGGTAAATACTTCTTTTTTTTTTTTTTATTATATTATGTTTTAAATATACTTTTTTTTTTACGCAAAATTAATTAATTATTTATTTATTTATTTACAGATTAGTAGGAGGATATTCTTTACCTGATAATATTGAAACTCTTTTACTCGGATACTTACAATTAATTCAAACCCTTTTCGAAAAATTCCCTCTTCAATTAAAAAAATATATTAAGGATTTGATTTCATTCTGTAATGAAATAGTTGAAACTCATGTGAAAAAACAATTAACATTTAAAGCTATAGAAATTTTATATTTTATAAAAGAAAGTACTGAAAACGAAGAAATCAAAATTGAGGTAAATATGTGATTTCATGTTTAAATTATTTAAAACTTTTTTTTTTTTTTTATATTAACATACGAAATTTAAACAACATTAGATTGAATTAAGTTTTGAAACATGGTCCAGTTATCATATTCCTCCAGCAACTCCTCCTTCACGATCTTTATCCGCTCCTCCTTCTTTTCATTATGCTTCTTCACAAAATAAACCTAATGACATCATTACTTCTTCGCCTAATGGGGAATCTTTTCAAAATAACATGCCTCCTGACACTCCTGTTTCGGCATATACTTCATTTTCTTCTCCACCACAATCTATTTATAATCCTGCTCCAAATACTCCAACTCGTACCTTAACTCCTTTATCCCAAGAGGAAAAAACTACTTTACCCCAAGAGGAAAAATCTCCTTTATCTCAAGAGGAAAAATCAAAAAAACGTCGTAGGATAAGCGTTCGAGGAATTCCAACAAAAGTAACGAGATCTTTATCAAGTATACAACAACAATGTACACGTAAACGTATAATCGATGATGTAAAAATATTATTTGCAGAAAGACTTAAGATTAGAAAAGATATTGAACAAACTAAGAAACATTATAACGAATTACTATTGGATGGTAAAGATGGAGATAAAGTTATTAATAAAAATTCTGATGATTTTTCAGATTCAATTTTGGCAAAATTAAATGAAATTTTAGAGGAAAAAAGAAGAGAAGTATCATCACCTTCATTACCACAAATTTCATTCGTTTCTGAACCTGAACCAATTATTTATAATAATTACGAGATCAAGAATATATATAATACTTCTCCAGAAACTCGCGAAATTATTATATATAAATATATAGAAAGTGATAATAACGCGAAATCCACTAATAAGGATGTAAATAACCCTGAAATGAAAGAAGAAAGTAAAAAAATTGAAGAGAGTTGTGACAAAAATACTCGTGAAATTAATGTACATAAAGAAACCGATGAAGTCATTAATAAGAATATAAACAACCCTAAAGACGATGTAGAATCTCCCGCTGAAACAGTTTTAACTAAAGAAATTAGTGAAGTTGAAATGAATCCTGATAAGAGTGTAAACAATACTAAAGAGGAAGAAGACGAAGTAAAACCTCTTGAAACAATTTTGACTAGAGAAATTAATGAAATTGAACTGAATCTTCATTTAAAAGAAGTGAAAAGCGATAATCTAGATATTGAAGAGAACGAGAAAGAGGAAAGCAATGAAAATAATGTTGATATTCAGAGTATAAATCCTTCCGAGTCTCATTCAGAAGAAGAACCCAAGAAAGATAATAATATAGATGTTGAGGAGAATGAAAAAGAGAAAAATGATGAAAATAATGTTGTCGTTGAGAATATAAATTCATCCGAGTCCCATTTAGAAGAGGAAGAACCCAAGAAAGATAATAATATAGATGTTGAGGAGAATGAGAAAGAGAAAAATGATGAAAATAATGTTGTCGTTGAGAATATAAATTCATCCGAGTCCCATTCAGAAGAAGAACAACTTAAGAAAGACGAAATTAATATGAAAGTTGAAGAGAATGAGAAAGAAGAATGTAGAAAAAGTGATGATGGGGACAGTGTACATAGTGTTAATGAGAAAGTAACCCCTCCTGAAATAATTTTAACTCATTCAGAAGATTCAGATCTGGTGAAGGAAAGCAATAATCCAAATATAGAAAATATTGTTACAGTAAATCAAGTAAATCAAATAAATCAATATAATATTGTCCAAAATGTAACTAACATGCAACAACCACAACAACCAGATGATTATGAAGATTCAGTATTTCTAAAAGCCGTTAAGAAAATAGTTAAGGAAGTTGAAAATATTGTTGATAAAGCCGCCAAAGCTCACAGGGAGGCTGTTTTAAGAAATAGTTTATATGATAATAATTCTAGTTTATCCGTTAATGAAATAGAGGAACCAGATGAAGAAATAATTGAAAAGGAAGAAATAATCGAAGAAATAGTTGAAAAAGAAGAAATAATCGAAACAATAGTTGAAAAAGAAGAAATAATTGAAAAAATAATTGAAAAGGAAGAAGTAGCACTCTAAATCTAAGTTTTTTTAAGTAAATTTTAAGATAATTTATGTAGTTTAATTTTAATTACCAGCAAAAAAAAAAAAAAAATTCATCATGTAGTGTTCGTAGTGTTCAATAGAACTATTTAATTTCTTTTAATTTTTCTTATGTAATTTATTTCAGATCATATATAATATACTGTATTTATTAAAATAATTAAATAAAAATTTATTTTATTTTTCATAATGAATTTCTTGTCCTCTATGTACGACAGTACGAGAGACGTTACTCTTAATCTAAGAAATTTCCGTAAGATACCGTTCAAATTTATAATTTAACTGCTAAAATTGATATTTGATAATTTTTATTAGTTTTGCTGAATTTTAATAATAAAATAGTCCAAATTATATCAGTACATAAAATATATGATGTTACGATTAAGACGTAAAATTCCGCGAAATTTTGATAATCTTGATCTTCAGTAGATGCTTTCAACTTTCAAGTTGGTATTACTTTTAAGTTGCTTATGCCTCTCTTCATCTCTTTAATTTAGCTCCTTATAATGACTTCTTTAAGTCTGTTCTGTTCTCACCGTTCTCATGAACGTAAAAATCTTTGCGCGCATGCGTATATCACATCATGGACTTTTCGCAAACTCAGGAGAAGCATATTTATATATTTCACTACTCGCACTACTGGAAAGTATCCGTTATGTATAGATAATCGGTAATGATATAAGAATATGAAAAAAATAAATTCGTTAATATATAATCAACCACAGCAATCATCGATTAAGAAATATGTCGATATATTATAAAATACTAATTATAATATATTAAAAAAAAGCAGCAAGTATTCCGAATTTGCGAATGATAATAAGTACAAGAATTTCTTTCTTTGAATTTTATTTGTAATGATTTTATACATATATACAATATATTATGAAATCGAAAAAAGTATGAAGGTGAAATTTTAGAAGATATAGTAGATGTAAAGTAGATATTTTAAATTGTAAAGAAAATCCTATGCCTAATCTAATAATTTTATATTTTGACATACTGTACTGTATTTAATGATAAGTTATAAAGTCATCTGAATTTTTAAATATGGCGACAAAAATTCAATTATCATTTTTTTTAAAGATCGAGTCGAAAATCAAATCTTTAAGATCGATTTAAGAATCGATTAATCGGTTCTAATTGTTTTTAATCTTCTAATTCTGAATATTTGATTCCGGCCATCCTAAATCGATTCTATATGCAATTAATATCGCTTGATACTAGACGCCATTTAAAAATGTCGGGCGTCGATCAATTTTTTTTGCAATTTTATTTTAGCATATCTATCTGTTAATATAATTATTTTCTAGCTTCAAATTCAAAAATAAAATAATAAACTAGCGCATCAATTGTCTTTTACTATAAAAGTTAAAATTCAAAAAAATAGATGTAATTGGTGTTAAGAGTTCGGGAATTCGATTTCGATTAGTCGGATTTTGTTTCAAATCCTATCTGCGTAATCATAAATTCTATTGAACGTAGCACGTAACACGAGCCCTATCCGTTTTGGAACACAAGAAATACAAGAACTGATTCTTCGCCATTTATACTTATTAATTCATAGAAAAAAAAAAATTTTCGTGTGATTTTTATGCATGGAAATATAAATAAAGAAAAATGCTTTTCTTTAGGGTTTCAAAGGTTTTTTTATCAATCTGAAAAAGGGTTCTTTAAGTTTGTTAAAAATAGTTAGCTTTGAACATCACAACTACATCACAGCTCGGAGAATTTTTTCCTATGGCTTTCAATATCCACACTCGTGGTATATTTTTGACCGTTTTTGGGACTAGTATCGATCTCTGTAGAAAATCTTTTCTCCGCTTAATTTATTCTTGACGAAAATTCCACTATTAAGATGTTTTCTCAAAGGATTTCTTATCAAGTCTGTGCATCAAATGATTCTAGATACGTAATGCCGTGAGTGCATATGTATGTACTCCGTACACAATGTAAACAGAATAATGCATTATTAGATAGGCAAATGAAAATCTCATATTATATCATAAAAGTTATAGTTTTCGGATAATAGTAAGGTTATGTGAAATGAAAATTTAATAGGATTTCTGTGCAAAAAGCAAACTTTGTTCAAATCACCTTTTTAGTTAATTAAATAAGTAAACGAAAGCGCTTATATTATTTGATATTATTTATTATTATTTCATATTTATTTATTTTTTTTTCTTTTAATAACTAAATATATATATTTTTTTTTTCTTGGTTTATTTTTTATTGCTATATATATAACGATAATATTAATAAGAATAATATAGATGCAATACGATGTGTGGGAATCGCCGAAAAAAACATATCGAAATATTTTTGTCAAGAATGCCTATTTTTCATTTAACCAGAAATATGTTTAAGATCATGTATGATTATATGGTTCGCATATTATTGCATGATTTACGATTATGATTGTCAGACGAACTATCATATTAATATTTTTTTTTTTTTTATTATTTTTTTCTTCTCAATTAATATATGATCTTTCTTTCAAAACTAAAATAAAAGACGGTTTACATGCTTTTTATTTTTTTTGAATGTTAATATATGATTGGAAATTAAAAATTATTGTAGAATAAGAAGGCCAATGTACCCATTTTTAAACAAGCACGATTCATTAGCAATAGCGTCATTTGTGTAACAAGGCCAAAAGCTATTTATCGTAACATTTTACAATATATCATAACTATTGTAGTTTTTTTTTTTCAAAAAAAAAATGACTTCGAACATAGCCATATTAGACACGCAAAGTAGAAAATATCATGATATTCTCAGATTATTAGCAGATGAAAATTGTTTGTAAGTACGCAAATGAAAGATAAAAAAAAAAGAAATGGGAAGTAGCTGGCTAATTGCTAAATTTCTTTCTTTCCTGAAAACATTACCTATTTAGAGTTTATAATTATGCTTTGAGTGAAACAATTCGTTTAATAGAAGGCTTGGTACATCATAATGAAAGAATTGAAGATAGGAATGGTAATTTTGTTTATATTATACGATTTTTATCATTTAATCTTTATTTTAACTTTTTTTTCATACATTTAGTGATAGATTTCGCTCTTAAAACTGCAAACCATCTTTCGGATTATAAATGTACTCATTACAATGACTCTACTATAGTACAATTAGAATTAATTCTGTAAGTACACTTTTTTCAAACATGCTACTACAAATTATTAATACGTAAAAGTTATTTCAAATACCAATTAATCTTTAACCAATCACATTAAACTTTATATATTAGAAACGCCATGTCTTTAGCATTATGCATACTTTCTCAATCTGTTAATATGATCCATTCAGATACTCGTATTTCTTTATACAAATCTGTCTCAAAATTCTGGAAAGTTTATAGAAAATCAACTTATATTAATGCTAATGTTATGTTCAGATTACGTGAAATCCGAACTTGCTTGAGGATAATTGACGATGATCAATCAAATCTTGACAATTTTGTATCAACAGGTAGCAAAGTCATTGAAACTATTTATAATGTTGTGAATAGCGAATATTTGTCCGCTCTTTCTTCCGTTACTCATGTCTTGAACGTAAGTAACATATAAAAAAAAATTTTTTTTTTCATTTTGCTTTGCCACAAATTGAAATTTTTTAACGCTGCGCCACTTTAATTTAGTTCGAATATTCCGCTGGGAATTGGTATGATGATTGGAAAGAAATGCATGAAACTTATTTTAAATTACGTCAACAATATTTGGAAAATAATCTTCAATTAGATAGTATTAAAAAATTTTTCAGGAAATTGATTAAATTATCAACTAAAGAATTTGATAGAGTAAAAAGAAAAAATAC
>JADRCO010002257.1:0-14490 GCA_021464525.1 Rhizophagus sp. LPA8_4_AMF | reverse complement strand
TATATTTCACCATTACGCCGCCTTAATGCCGAATTATCTGAAATAATTACGCCCCCATGTATAATTTTGAAACGATTCCCTAGTTGTAATGCCACACTTACACACAATTCCATAACGCAGGCCAAACTGTCACGTGTACACACTGATGAGTGATGATCACGTGAAAATTTATGATGTCGCCCAAATCTTAAAAAAATTACCAGGAAAATGCTAGATCTCACGAGTACGTTACCTCACATAACCACATGATCCAAAATTGCTAGAATGATCCATTCTCATATACGATTATCTGTTTTATCATGTAATCATGTTACAAAATTTAGATTACACACTTTGCCTTTAAAGAATTAGATACTTAGATAGTATTAATGATGATATATAATCTATAAATCTCAATTACATAATCTTTGTGATAATCAATTGTCAGGCAATCACGTATGTACACGTCATTTATCGAAATCTAATCCCTAAAACGTTTCGTTTCTTTAGCTATGTAATTTGTAAAATTAAATCTTCCTCATTTTTTTTTTTTTTAAAAAAAAATAATCTTCATTATATTCTTGTATTTTCTTTTGTATTCAATTGTAAAAATTTTGTACAAATCAAAACAATTAACTTGATTCTTTTGAATTGATAACAAGTTATTTTCATTAGTTAAATCGATTTCTTCTAACTATTTACGTTCAAAACCATTCAAATTTTATTTGTGACACGATTATAAAAAAGGATATTTAACAAATTAAATGACCTGGTCACATGTTCTATCCGATAAAAGTTTTCTATAAGTATTTTCTAATAAATGTCGTAAATTATCCACTTCCGTGGAGTGGCTTAGCTACGATCTTAGAGGCTTTTCATTTACGGACGTTTATGTTTGATTAAGCATTGTAAATCATCCTCCGCATAAACTTATCCTTTTTTCGAAATTTTTTTAGAAATTAATTCCAATTCCAATGAAACGAAAACTGGATAATGAAACCATTCCCAGAAATTTTTTTTTTTTTTTTTCATAAAAAAACTCAATTTCGATTTCACGTGACAACAAACTTTTTATTTTTGGTAAAGGAAATTCACATTATATATTTAGCATTCGGGTAAATCAACCTATTTGAACTTGTATCACTGATCCTCTGATCAACTTGAGAATTAAGTCATGTGACTTTTGAACTCTAAATAGAGAAGTTTTCTTGTGTCGCCAATTAGACGATATTTAAATGTTAATAAACAATACGATTCTCCTTGTACAAAGTATACAACTGGTTGGCTTTTTTCTCTCTTCTCAAGACATTTTTTAAAGCTAACCAACAAAAAACTTTAAAATAATATTTGTTTTCAGGTATTTTATTTTTTTTTTTATTATTTTATAAAAAAAAAAATATTTTTTTTTATTTAAAATCAATACATATTATACTCAATTTAGAATCCATGCCTGCCAACAGCAATATAATTAAAACAATCAATAACCCTAATCGATTTGGTCCACAACCAGGAGGAGGCTTAATGAATCGGTCAGGTATGACAGGTAAAATAATTTATTATATCATTATAAATTAATTATTTATTATTAAGAAAATTTATTAACTCTATATATGTATATTTTTTTTTTAAAAAAAAAAAAAATTTAATAAATAAAAAAAAAAATAGCAGTTGTAAATCCAGCTCAACAAGCTAATCGGCCGGGTCCAATTAATTCTGCATATCCACCAACTTCGATGGCTCAAAGAACTGCTGGAGGAAATCCATTGATGTCTAGAGTCAATGGAAGGATTGGTATTTTATTAATAATTTTATTTTTAATTAATCCACTTTTTTTGATCCAAGAAATTTTTAAAGGATCAATTTTTGATCAATTCATTTTATTAATTCAATACGTTAATTAAATTTTAATTTTAGGAACGAATGTACCGTCATGGAATTTTACTCCAGGTTCTTCTTTAGCTACTCAAAACATTTCAACACGACAACAAAATTTTACATCATACCCTAGTGCAATACATAGCGTGCATTCTCAACAGAATGATATTTTGGATATGTCTGAATTTCCTGCTTTAGGAAGTGCAAATACAACGTCGAATAACTCATCTGCAGTAGGAATGAGTTCAAGCTATGCGAATACGGCACAGACCGGAACAAATACTACTTTAAATGATAATAGGTCAATTCATCATCAACAGACATCGCAAGAATTTACTATTGACGACTTTCCAGCTTTACCAGGTGCAACGAATAATTCAGGAAATCGTGGAGTAGTTGGTTCACAGTCTGGTGTATCGCAACACCATTTGGTGAACCATCAACAAAATAATGTGGATGGATTAAGTAATGGAAATACTATGTCATCGGACATGTCATCATCAGGCATTCAGGATGGTCGAATAAGCAATGGTACGTTACCCATATTTAAATTTAAAAAAAAATGGAAATATGGGTGTATTTTAGTTAAGTTTGACTCTCAATAATTGGGATTTGTGCAGAATACGAAAATTAAGATTTTGCTCCTTTGATGTTGAACCTCAGGCGGAATAAGACCATCGAGTCAATCACAAATGAATTCCATGTCCGAACAAGACAAAAAGGTGTGTTATGTTTAAAAATAATATTATTACCATTTATTGTAATTTACAATTTTTAATGTTGATATACGATTTTTACACGCATGATGGATGGTTTGAATGATATCGGATTTTTTGGTCAATCATTACATATATATATTTTTTTTTTTGAAAATTAATTTTGTTAGAATTTCTCTACAAAATCCGGAGGTAGTGTACAAATAATGCAACAAAATCCTTCTTCATCCTCATCTTCGATGTTGGCGTATTCATTAACATGGCCTATTCCAACAACGCCATACTCAACGACATCAACCTTAACGGGTACGCCATATCCACCATCAATAGGCATACCTAATTTGCAATCAAATGTAGGTGGTACACCTTCGTTAAACCAATCATCGTCGTCGTCATCGTCCGTGGCATCGGCAGATGAATTTGGTTTACTCGGTTTATTAAGTGTAATACGAATGACCGATCCTGATTTAAGCATGCTGGCATTAGGAAGTGATCTAACAACTTTAGGATTAAATTTAAATTCACCAGAGTAAGTATTTATAAATATTTTCTTCTTTTTGTTCTATTTTTCTCATTAATTTAACCAATTTGTTCGTATGTTCTTATAGTGCACTTTACGCAACGTTTACGTCACCTTGGGCAGAGAATAATCAAGTTGCTGGTTTAATTGAACCTGAGTACCATTTACCGTCGTGTTATAACGTTCAACCACCACCACCAGCTCAATCGAAAATAGGATCATTTTCTGATGAAACGCTCTTTTACATTTTCTATAGCATGCCTCGAGATATATTACAAGAAGCTGCAGCTCAAGAATTGTGAGTTATAAAGTATCATTATTAAATTTAAGGGAGGGTGTCAGTTAAAAAAAAAAGGGAAATCCAGAATTTTTGAGTAATTTTTGTTGTTAAGCTATTAAGCTAACATGACTGTGATCAGCAAGAAAAAATATTTTGATCAAAATTTGGATTTCACCCTTTCTATTGACTCCCCCTCTTATTTTATCAGAGAATTTTTTTTTTTTTTTCTTTTTATTTAATATACATTTGTTTTATCATCAGATATAATCGTAATTGGCGATATCATAAAGAACATCAGTTCTGGTTAACAAAAGAGTTTGGTACAGATCCAGTTGCAAAAACGCAGAGTTACGAACGTGGAAACTATATCTATTTTGATCCTGAGTCATGGGAAAAAGTCAAAAAAGAATTTGTTCTTGTATATGATGCTTTAGAAGAACGTCCTATGTTGAATAACATGAGTAGTATTAGTAGTATGGGTGGTTCATCATCGTCCAATCTCTCCTCATTAGCGCCTACAGGCTTGCAGCAGGCAGTAGCACAGCAAAATCTTTCAGTAAATTCAATGAATATGTCAAGTCTGATGAGTCTTAGTAATAATATACCCTCAGGGGCCGGTGGTGCTGGTGCTAGTTTGGCTGGATTAGGTGGCGCTACTCCTGCACAATTACAACAATTACAGCAATTACACCATCCAACAATTGGTCCACATCATCCATTAGGACCAGTATCTGGCCTTGGACAAGGCGGTCATTATATAACTCAAGGTGGGCTCAAAGATTATTAATGGAAGAGTCGAGTCATTGTGAACGGAGGAGGGTGTTACTTTTGTCATGACATTACGGCAAGAGTAATGTAAGATAATTTTTATTGCATTTCTTTGTTCATAGTATGTACAAATATAAAATTTCGTTCTCTGTTTATTGATTTACATTAACTTTAATGAAGTTCTTAATAATGTTTTATATAATAATTATTATTTATTATACTCTATATACTCACTCCTATCTTGACACATTCGGTCTTTGGTCTTAATTAAAAAAATTCGTTCTTGAATGTGATTGTGATTTTATCTTTAATGTCATTAACGTGTAAAAAAAAATATTGCCGGCAATTCATTCATTGTTTTGAACATTGGTTATAAAATTTTCGCTTATTATAACGCAATCATCATTTTTCAATATTAATCAAGTTATCATTTGCGAATTTTTACTCTTTCACATTCTTTTTATTATTTCATTGATTATCATCTTCCTTGTTCACCATTTTTACATTCATTTTTATTAATTAGCTTAACCACTTTATTTTTTTCTCTTTTTTCAAAGATCATTAGAAAATTGCGTTTTCATAAACGAAATCAAAAGTAGTAAATAGTCTTCATTCGAGTTATAGATAGAGATATATATGAAAGTATAATTATAAATGTTTATATGTATTTTTTTTTTGTTCATTTTATATATTATATATACATGTATATATGTATAAAAAAAAAGATGCTACTTTCTTTTTGGTAGTGTATAATGCAAATCATTTTAATCTAATCAAAAAAAAAAAAAAAGAAAAGAAATTTTTTTATTTTAGCAAATCACTAAAAAGTTTTTTGAACATGAATTGATTTTCCCACGAGTACATTATATAATGATTCATGATCACATGAGCGCGCTTTGTTTATATAATAAATCAATGAACGCGTAAATTTACCAAAAAAAAACAATGGAATATTGGCCAGTAGAATCATTAGAATAAAAGGAATAAACAAATGATAGTTTATATTTAAAGTTTTTTTACTCTCTTTAAACAAAAATCAAGTACCTTTTTTTTTTTTTTTTTTTTTAAATAAAAAAAAAAAAATTTTTTTTTTTTTTTTTTTTTTTTTAAAAAAAAAAAAAAAAGATATTTCTCTCTTTAATATGGATCCAAAGAAAAATATACCTAATCCGAAACGAAAACGAAGTAACGAAGAACCATTAACTAATAAAAAAGTTAAGAAGTATGTTTTCCTTTCTTTTTCTTTTATTTCCTTCCTAAATTTTTTTTTTTTTTTCTTGCATTTAATTCGTCTGAGAATCAAAACTATATTTTTGAAAATTGGATTTATATAGTATAATTAATATATTTTTTAATATTTAATGAAAAACTGGCAATAGTTCTAACTTTGAAAATGTTCCCAATACGAGTATTAATTCAAAAAACATTGTGACAAGTGGTATTATTAATAAAAAGGCTCCAACGAAAACAAGAAAAATTCCTTTTAATGATATCGTCAATGATACAAAGAGATTTACAGCGCTTCCTGTTCCTAAGAAAATTATGACTAAGTCGAGCGGAAAGGCGTCGAGCGGGAAAGCGTCGAGCGTGAAAGCAAGTGGGAAGGCAAGTGGAAAGGCAAGTGGGAAGGCAAGTGGGAAGGCAAGTGAGAAGGCAAGTGGGAAGGCAGTTAACTATGGAAGAACTGTTACAAAGAATTTTCCTATAAGACCTTTAAAACTTGTTACCAAATCTATGACCGAGAAGAGTAGGTCGCGTACAGGGATTTTAGAGAGTAAAGAGCAATTAGCCAAGTTTCGACGCGAAATGGTCGAAATTAAAAAACGTAATGAAGCCATAAGGTCTAGAATCTCGAAAATACGTGATGATTTGGTTCGGGTCGAAACCGAACACGAGACATTGTATAAAAATATTGAACAAGTGAAGGTAATCTAATTTTTTTTTATAAAAAAAAAAAAATAATCATGTTCCATAAGATCTATCCCATTCGTATGTTTATTAATGTAGAAACAAACAGCCACGTATAATGAAGAGATGAAGATGCTCAATGAGCAGTGTGATGTAGCAAACGAAGAAAGCAATAGACTCAGTGAAATCATCTTTGAATCGAGAAAAGGTTTAGAACTTAGGAATAATAAAATCATAGAAAAAAAATTATTGTACGAATATCGGCTTAAACAAATACAAGAAATTTATGCCGGATTGAAAGCGGAAGAAGATACTCGAAAGGATTTGCATAACCAAAATCTAGATCTCATGGGAAACATTCGAGTAATGTGCCGTGTTCGTCCATATACTGATAAAGAGAACGAAATTGAAAAGGCTAACTTGGAATGTTTTGATGATAAGCGTACTATTCAAATTTCCACCAAGAGATTAAGACTTTGGCAGATGCAAATCGAAAAGTCAACATACGAATTTGATCACGTTTTCAATACAAGTGCAGATCAAAAAGAAATTTACCTAGAACTCAGCCCACTTGTGCAATCAGCTATTGATGGATACAACGTTTGTATATTTGCATATGGGCAAACAGGGTCTGGAAAAACTTATACAATGGAAGGTGATGTGAACAGTCCAGAAAAGAAAGGAATCATTCCTCGATCAATTGATGGAATTTTTAATAAAATTGAAGAAACTAATAAACTTGGATGGAACTTCGAGGTATACGTTCAATATATTGAAATTTATAACGAGACAATTCAAGACTTACTTATAGAAGAGGATAAAGATCGCAAAAAGTCATGCAAGGATCGCAAAAAATCATGTAAGGAGAGCAAGGATTTATGCAAGATAGTATACAATGAAGACACTCACATGACAATCATTGAGAATGCCGAAAGACGTAAATAATTTTTATTCAGTTCTTATCAATTTTTATTTATTATCATGGTTAACCTTTTTTAATTTCCTAGTCAAAATCAGTAAAAAGAAAGATATGGAAATATTAATAGGCAAAGCCTCGAATCGTAGATCTAAGTCATCAACTAATTCTAATTCTGTTTCTTCAAGAAGTCATGGTGTATTTATCCTTCACTTAGAAGGAGAAAATCCACTTGAAAAAATGAACAGTCGAGGTTCTCTTAGCCTAGTCGATCTAGCAGGATCTGAAAATATTGATAAATCTGGCTCTGTAGGCGATCAAATGACTGAGGCACAGAGTATAAACAAATCTCTTTTCTACCTTAGATATGTGATTCAACAAATTAAAGACAAATCGAACCACGTTAACTATCGTGATTCGGTGTTAACGAGTTTGTTAAAATATTCACTTGGTATAGTATTATTATATTCTATTGATCTCATTGTTTTTTGAGTATTAATCCTTTATATATATATATTTATTTATTAAGGTGGTACTGCAAAAGTGTGCATGCTAGTTAATGTATCACCTTTTGCTGATTCGATCAACGAGACCAAAAAAAGTTTATCTTTTGGACAAGATGCAAGAAAGGCGCACGTAGGAACGGCAATGAAAAATGATTGTGCCTAATTATTTCATTTTCGTGGTTTAAAAATAACATTTAGTAATTTATAACTAAATATGTATAATAATATCTCTTTATATATATTTTTCCTTGTTTCCGGGAAAACTAATTAAAAGAAAATGTAAATAATTTTTTATTTGGTAAATTTGATCTGCGTATTTAATAAAGTTAAATTTCAAAAGCAATCTTTCGTAAATTTTGACGATCGATTTACGTGAAACGATTTCAATGTACAACGCAAATCAATTATATTAATTAATTTAATTGCGAATCCAACTTTTTTGATAACGTTAAGAAATACTACTTTCAAATAAATAGAAAGGTAATTTCTATAATGGCGAAATACGAACCACTCAGTACTTCTGAAGGTTCTTCTGAACCTCAAAACAAACGTGGTTCACAGTTAAAAGCTTTAATTATCATTTTATTTTTTGTAGTATTCATATCTATTTGGAATATAATTCCTTCATTTTTTTATTTGGAAGATACTGCAAATAATAGTGATCAAACGGATCAAATTCCTATAGAAAAAACTACTTTAGCAATACCTACTGCCGTACAAACAACTTCAATATCATCTACACTATCACCAACATCAACTCCAGTGACAACACCTGTTAAAGAACCAAAGCCTCCAATGAGCGAAAGTGGAAAAGTTATTGCTGCTTATTTTGCGTCATGGAGTATTTATGCTCGAGCATATAATGTTATTGATATAGATTCAGATAAAGTAACTCATATATTATATGCCTTTGCAAATATCAAACCGGATGGGGAAGTATTTTTAGGGGATGCTTGGGCTGATACGGATAAACATTTTGAAGGTGACTCTTGGAATGATGAAAAGCGAAATCTTTACGGAAACTTTAAACAATTAGGTTTATTAAAAAAGAAAAAAAGTCATTTTAAGGTTAGTTTATCAATTGGAGGATGGTCATGGTCAACTAATTTCCCATCAGTTGCTTCTAAATCTGATTCAAGAAAGAAATTTGTTACTTCCTCTATGAAATTACTCAAAGATTTGGGTTTAGATGGTTTAGATAGTAAGTATCATTTTTAAATAATTGTTATTATTATTTTATATATTTAATTATTATCGGGTTAACTCTTTTATTTTATTTTATTTTATTTTGATAGTTGATTGGGAATATCCTCAAAATGAGGGAGATGCTAAGAATTATGTTAAATTGTTAAAGGAACTTAGAGAGGCGTTAGATGAATATTCTGAATCACAAAATCATTCACATAAATTACTTTTGACTTCTGCAATGCCATGCGGTGAAGATCAATATAAGAAAATGAAATTGAAAGATATGAATAAATATCTTGATCTTTTTTATCTTATGGCCTATGATTTTAGTGGATCTTGGTCAAATAAGGCAGGTCATCAATCAAATTTATATGGAAGTGACTTATCAACTCATAAAGCTGTTGATTATTATATCAACAAAGGTGTAGATGAAGATAAGATAGTTATTGGTATGCCAATGTATGGTCGAGCATTTCAAAATACTGATGGTCTTGGTTCCTCATACAATGGAGTTGGTGAAGGAACTTGGGAACAAGGTGTTTATGATTATAAGAAATTACCTCGTCAAAATGCTACTGAACATTTTGATGAAAAAGCGATTGCTAGTTATAGTTATTCAGCATCTGATAGAGAATTTGTTACCTATGATAATCCACAAGTTATTAATCATAAAACTGATTATGTTAAACATAACAATTTACGTGGTGTAATGTTTTGGGAATTAAGTGGAGATTTCCCTACTTCTCATGAACGTTCATTATTATCTGCTGCTTATCATGGATTAGGTGGAAAAGATGCACTTGATCAAACTCCAAATCATCGTTCATTTCCTGATAGTACCTATGAAAATGTTAGAAATGGATTTGAATAAATTCAAAGCATTCTTCATTTATACAATTATTTTTTTTATTATTAATTATTTACAAGTTTATTCATTTATTAAAATATACATAAAAGTCACATTGTACTCACGTGAAAACATTGAATAAAAAGGGTAAAATTAAATCTTTATTCCCACGTACAAACGTATAATACGTATAAAATTGAAAATCAAAAAAAAATTTTACTACGGTATCATCACATCTTTTTTCATTCACCTAACTCAACTTTATCAGATATTCAAAAATATATGCTGTTTTTATATAGTTAGTGACACTAATATGGTTAAGTAAGTAAAAATGTTTGTTACAAAATATTCCAAATTTTGAAATTTCGAAAGTTCAAGAAGTTCAATAATACCATTTTAAGAAACAATCAAGGTCTTACTAATATTCATTAACTCATGCGCGCCGTTCCGGAATTGAGATTGAGATTTCATTGCAATTGGAATTTTTGATTGAATAATAATGGTTGTAATTTCCTTTTTAAATTTCGAAGGGCGCGTATAGAACCATAATTGAAATAATTGAATATAAAGTTATATACATGTGACTATTAAAAAAAAACGTGTTTTTCTGGATATATAAAAACATGCCCCAGAAAGATAAGGAAAAAAAAAAAATTTCTTTTTTTTTTCTTTTTTTGTTTTTTCCTTTCAAAAATTTTTCTTTGGGTAGGTTAAACGAATACAGTAAAACTGACCTATCCTTTTTAAATTTTTTAAATTTTTTTAAAATAAATTTGTTTATTATTAAAGAAAAAAAAATTTTTTTTTATATATATTATATTATTATTATTATATTATTTTTTTCTTTTTTAAAACAATTACAATGAATAATCAAAATGATGATGATAAGAAAGGTAAAGATAAACAAGAAAAATTCAAAACCAAAGTTAATTATAATCCACTAAATGATGGTGACGATAAAAACGTGAGATTTACTGCGCCATATATCCAAACTTCAAAAAATGATTCCAACTATAAGAATGATAATGTTAATCAATCTTATAACAATCCTGAAAGATCTGAAAATCGAAATAATAATGATAAAAGAAAAAGTACCAATGAAGGATCCACAAAAGTTAATTTATACGAACATACTGAAAATAATAATCAATTGTGGAAACAACAAGTTGAAAATACAACAAACAGCTTTATGGGAAATTCAACAGGACAACACGCTTCCACATCACAATATAATGAAGAAAGTGCATCGACCACTCAGGATCATTCTCAACGCGGTTTATTTGGAGGATTGTCGTCTATTTATAATACAGCAAAAAATATAAAAAATATGGCCAAGAATTTAAGACGAACTGAAGAAGAAGAACCAGATGATAAACACATTAAGATACACTTTCATGTGCATTTGCCTCATTATATCTCTGGAACGGGAGAACCTATTATAATCGGTAGTATTCCGGAACTTGGTGAATGGATTGAACCTAAAGTTAAACTTCGTCAATATAAACGGAATTTTCAAAGTTATACGTATTGGTATTCAGAGCCTATTATAATTCCGATTGAAAGGTTTCATAATGCTGTTATTCAATATAAGTATGCTATAAAAAAAGGAAATAGAAAAAATAAAAATATGTCACCCTTCCTTCATGAAGGAAGTGATGAAAGTGACAACCGTATACTAGAAATGCATAAAAATCAATTCGATATTTGGATGATAAGCAATAAGTATCAACAAATATCAAATGAACGAATCTACAATGATTATATGTTCTTAGAAATCATTTATAATTCTGTAAATTCGAATTACTTCAAAGAAGCAATATTAGAATATGATAACATCCTAAAAAAGAATCGCGAATTAACGAGATCTGTAACGAGATTTGAATTTATTGAACGACATAAACAAGAAGAATCTGTTCATAAACGGCTTTTTTTATGCTTCCTCTTAGGACATTGTAGTTCTAATTATAATTTTATTGGAAGATTCGAATTACCAAGAAATTTTCACCCTGGTTTTTTATTTGAAGTTATTGGAGAAATCCGATCTGACACGTTTCCTTCAGAAGATTTGCGTATTGTGTTAAAAGGAATTGAGCTTTTGATTCATCGCGATATTGATCGTAGATCCTTTGAATGGCTCATTATTTTTCAACTGGCACACCGTATTGACCCTAAATATAGTTTTATTGACTCTATATCTTTCTATTACGATGTTGATTATACCGAGAAATTTTTCGAAAAGTTGGAGAGTATGGTTATCCCATATACTGATGAAATAAGAGACGATGATGTCTGTGTGAAAGTTGGCAAGGTATATTTTCTTATGCGCCTCTTTTTCTCTTTTATTATGTTTAAATTAACTAATCTTTTTTTAAAAAATATGATTCATTTAGTGGTTGATTAATCATTGCAACATGAAAACGTTATCACAAGTTTGGGCATCAATTATTCATACAGAAGGAATTGATAATCAACTTCGCCCATATTTATTAATAAGAGTTGAAAGACTTATATCTAAATACGATTCTGTTGAATTAAACAAAAATTTTAACGAACTTCCTGTAAATATTAGAAATATGGTCACTCAACCATATAGAAAAAAGTCCATTCAATTATTAATTAACGGGCAACTTTCTTTGTGGGGAAAACCTCGTGCTGAAGCTATTTTTACTCTTGTAAATTCTTCACATTTGCGTTGGACAAAAGCTGATTATCTTATTGTATTGGAAACCATGTCAAACTTTGTAGAATACATATTATTAAACAAGTTTCCAATATTGTTAAAAAATTGGATCGATAAGTACAAAGATACTAAGGATGATAAAATTTCTCAAATATGCATTCGATGGTATAAAAGACTTATGGATCGGATGTCATTTATGTCATCTAATTCAACTTCTAATGAAGAAACATACGTAACTGCGGTCTTTAGGCACTTATCAGATGTTTCGATAATTAACGAAGAATCCATCATGGATGAATTGATGGATATAACGTACAATCGTATTAGACAATCTTCAGAAGGTTTAATTTTTAGTGCTGCAATTAAAGTTGCAAATATGGATCCAAGAGCAGTACTTGTATTTAAAAGAATTATTAAAGAAAAAATTAATTCAAGTGTACAAAACCATGATGAATTTTTATTAAAGAAAATGCGGGTTATTTGCGGTTGTACTAATAACGATTTAAATGTTCCAAATAAGTAAGGTTTATTTATTACTATTATTATTTTATTTTATTTTTTAGAAGCGCTTTAAATAATTTAAATATTTTTTTATTTAGACTTTGTGAAGAAATTTTAAGTCACATAATGACACGTTTGAAGGATAAATCTACACATATTGATTTTGAAGAATTTTCCACTCGGCTTCACCTATCTTTATTTGAGTCTGCTAATTTTTGGAATGTCATTTTAAGAACAACTGGAAATGTTGAAAATTTTCATTCCCACCCACATGTGCGAGAAGCTAAAACTGCCATTATCAAGTTGGCTACCATGATAAATGATGGTTCTATTGATCTTCGCCTTCTTCAAGATCTAATTGAGAAAGATGATAATTTCCTTCATTATTATTTAAATTCTGCGGGATCAAGTAAAGAAATAATTACTAAAGAGAAACTAGCAGAGGTTCGTAAACAATGCCGTGACTATGAACAAAGATTGAGTAAACTTAATGACTTTTATTCAGCATTTTGTCAAAAAGCCATTAATGTGGAAAAATATTTCGATAAGTTAAAAGAACTAAGCAATAATTTGGATAAGACTTCATTAGAAGAGGTTGTATCATCAGATTCATCGGATTATTGGGGTATTCATAAAGAGATTATACCTATAGCAGAGGATACAAATAAATTTAACAAATCTCAAACGTTTCATAATATTTTCAATAAACAAATCAGTAACCAGAAAGATATAAAAGTTGAATTTATAACAAAGACGTTAATTGGAAAAGTTTTAATGGAATATAAAACTATAAGTAAGCAATATGAAGGATGGAGAAATCTTGAATATTCTAAAGCAACATCATTCTGGTATAAGGTTCGTAATTTCGACGACGAACTTAAATTAATGCTACGATATGGCCGCAATATTGATACAACAGATCCGGGACTCATTAAAACAATAAGATATCTTTCCGAAATTAATGAATGGAAGGAACGTTTAAAATTTTTACAAATGGTTCTAATTATTTTCAAAGTAGTACGCATTAAAAGTGACTGGCTTGAAACTGGATTTGCCGATCTCAATGATAATTTAAGCTTGGATAGATTAAGTGAGTCATTTGAAACTTTTGATGATAGATTTACCGGATTTAACGGTAATAGTTGGGATCTTATCAAGGAATTATCTTTATCTGATGAATTTATTAAATTCCTAAGAATTATAGCAGAGCATGACATGAAAAATTTAATTAATGGAGTAGACGAGCACTCAGATACAAGGTTGATTCAAGAAGACACAGTTTCTTCACTTATTCAAGTTAAACAATGTTTACTTCCGTTGATGAATAAAACAAATCTAACTTTGGATAGATTTTTGAAAGATTTAAATGAGATTGTTGATAAAAATCCTTCATTAGCGAGTAAATTAACATTATGTAATAGTAATAGTATGGCATTGCAAAATATGTATAAAACCATATCAAATAGAGGTGAAGTTACAAAGGAAAAGATTCAAAATGCCGTAAATATCGGTACATATTATTTCATTAAAAAGGAAAAAGATGACGAATGTATTTTGACATTGAAATATTACTCTAAATCCTCTAAGTCGGACAGTAATTACGATATGAATGCGTTACAGGATTTACGAGGCAGAGCACTTTTGATTTCAAAACCTGGTGGTTCCTATGATTCAAACGGGCAAATTGATGATACCAAAAGCATAATGGAAGACTTTGTATCACAATTTGATATTGCTCAAAATATAGTTAATATAATGAACAAATTGACTCAATTAGGACATTTTGGATATCGAAAATATAATGAA